>SJYV01003135.1:1517538-1691964 GCA_006410875.1 Neotragus pygmaeus
AAAAAAAAAAAAAAAAAAAAAAAAAACCAAAACCGGCAGAAATCCAAAGAGAAAGAAAATAGCCTCAAAATGAGGCTAAATATGAATAAAGTCACTACAAGCTCCTTACTATAGAACAATGTTTCTGGAGATGTGTACTATGAGCTGCTGAGTGTGTGAGTGAAGTCACTCAGTCGAGTCCGACTCTGTGACCCCATGGACTGTAGCCTACCAGGTTCCTCAGTCCGAAGAATTTTCCAGGCAAGAGTACTGGAGTGGGTTGCCATTTCCTTCTCCAGGGGATCTTCCCAACCCAGGAATTGAACCTGGATCTCCCGCAATGCAGGCAGACGCTTTACCATCTGAGCCACCAGGGAAGNGGTTCCTCAGTCCGAAGAATTTTCCAGGCAAGAGTACTGGAGTGGGTTGCCATTTCCTTCTCCAGGGGATCTTCCCAACCCAGGAATTGAACCTGGATCTCCCGCAATGCAGGCAGACGCTTTACCATCTGAGCCACCAGGGAAGCACTATGACTTTTAATCACCTAAGAAGAAAGAAAAAATGTTTTGTGGTCAAAGGTTTGAAAATGCTGCACACAGAATGCTCCTTATTTATGGTGCACGTTAGGGTCTCCCTGGTGGCTCAGATGGGAAAGAATCTGCCTGCAACGTGGGGGAAACCAGGTTCAATCCCTGGACTGGGAGGATTCCCTGGAGAAGGGAATGGCAGCCCACTCTAATATTGCCTGGAATATTAGGGGCCTGGTGGGCTATAGTCCATGGGGTCCCAAAGAGTCAGACACAATTGACCAACCAACGCTTTACTTCATAAGCAAAATCAAAGGTTCTGAAAAGTCCCACAATCACAACATTCACTTAGCTTGCAGATGTTTATTTTCCTAGAACAGGATTCACAGGGAAATCACATTCTGTATATCACCTAAGAGGACAGAGCTTTAAGGTCCCTTGTGAAGCTAAGTTTGGTTTGATTTGAAGGCCCCTTTTTGTATCCCCTGGTGTCACAGTCTTTCACCTTCAGCTGTGATTCCATCTCTTCTTCTTAGTGAAACCACTTTTAAGATTTTTTTTAGCTATTTGCAACTCAGGGAGTATTTAAGTTGCTTTATTATCCTTCCTAGGATTATTTACTTTTCAATGTCTTGTTCTAATTGAAGAATATAAGACCTTGAAAATAAAAGAATACCTGATGTTGCCAAGCTTGGGGTGGGGAATCTTTAAGTCTCCCTGACAGAGTAACACAGCGGTCACTTCTCCTTTCACAGATGGGGAGTCAGAAGCTCCCGTCTTGTCTAAGGACATGTAGCCACTAGCATCCAAAGCTGAGGCTTGACTCTCTGTTCTTTTATTGGCAAATTCAGGGCTGTGTTTTCTTATATTTTTATACATACATCTAGAGGTAAATATCCTAAATGTAATCAGAAGTTCCAAACTTGAAGCCTCCAAGATGCATTTAACATGCAGATATACCTGTTGTCTGCCCAGCACTTAATTTAAAAATGATGGAGAATTAGTTTGCAACAGGTAAAATTCAGTAGATTCCACAAAATAGCCTAGATTCCAACTTATGAGAAAGCAGAGGGTCTTGTGATATCAGACACACTGGCTGGAGCTATAAAGGTCATTCGGTTTAGAAAGGGCATCCCCTTCAACCTGCCTTCAACTCTAGTCCCCAACAGTCCTTTTGAGCTCTGCCTTGACATGAAGCAAGAGGACGTTGCCATTGATTTCCTTTCTCATGTTGTTGCTGACTTTGTACCAGGCTTGATTTACTTACATTTTGAGATGTCCTATTTTCAGAACCTTCTCTCAACCACCCTCTAGATCTTCTTTCTCTAATACAAGCACCTACTTTTTATTTTGGCTGCAGGGCATGTGAGACCCTAGTTCCCCAACCAAGAATGGAACCCGCATTCCCCGCACTGGAAGCATGAAGTCATAACCACTGGACTGCCAGGGAAGTTCCCAATATCGTACCTTTCTCTTTTGATTCTTTTCTGTTTGAAAATCTTCTCTATCTTCCTAATAGGAGACATAATTTAAGTTGATGGCCAGATGTTACCATTTGCTGAATCACTGGAACATAACGGTACTCAACATTCCAGGTGAGATCAAGGACTCATCCACTACTTTGGGTCACCCTGATCAAAAGCTTTGGCTGTGCCAAATCCAGCATCACCATCCTACTGGCTGTCTCTCCCGCCCCAGTATAGCAGGTGTGTGTCACTTACATTGCATGAGGAGGGGAAGGCAATGGTAGTTTTAACTAGTGCCCCAATCATATTCAATCAGAAGACTGTACTTCCCCTTCATATGATTCACTTTGCATCCTTTCATAGGAAAGACGTCACAAATAACTGGAACAACAGATGGTTCAAGACGTTTAAGACACATGGATGTTTCCTCCTCTGCCAGATTTCACTTTATACAGCTTAAAGAATGTATGATGTGGGACTTGCCTGGCAGTCTAGCGGTTATGACTCTGTGCATTCACTGTCTGGGTACAGGTTTGATCCCTGGTTGGGAACTAAGATCTTGAATGTTGTGTGGTGCAGCCAAAAAAAAAAAAAAAAAGTGTGTGTGTGTATATGTTTTCACCTAAAACAGAAGAACTCTCCACCAGTAATATATTCATGTTGATAGTGTATCAGCAAATGATGAGCTTACATGAGAAAGATAGTTTGCTTCTAGGGCATTCCCAAAAATCAGAAAACTGAGTGGGCAACAGACACATTAATAGGCTTCTGAATGCAGCCTGAGCTTTGAAACCTGACCTGTGGCTCTCCCTGCCTCCTCTCTGGAGCGGCAGCCTTGCACTGTCTGTCCTCTGTTGCCGCAGGAGTGAGCAGAGGGGAGGTTATGCATGCGCTGTCATCAGATGGAGAGGTGGAGCCATCTGCTCAAACTTCTCCAGTTATTGTTGGCTCAGTAGCGGCAGCTTTGGTTTGGTTCTTTTAACAGTTCATTTAACTGAGGGGGAGGGAATGGATTCACAAGAGGAGGCCCTGGGTATTGGAGAAGTTTTGTTGCAGATTTTCTGCTCCTCTTTCTAACTGCCCCTTTGTATGTCTTCTCTTTTCTCTAACACACTCTTTTTCTTTCTTTCTTGGTAAGAAATTGCTGCTCCTGGATGCTTTCTGAGTCAGTTTTTCCCAGCAATGACCCCAAGACACGCACCACCAACATGCAATATCACTGACTCATGATATTTAAAATACTGGGTACACAATGTCTTCTGGGGTATGTCTGTTGCATTTGAACTACATCCAATAACACTGGTTCTTACCAAACTGTCAATATCTTGAGTGTGTCCTGTTAACTTAGGTTTTCTAGAGGTTAAAAAAAAAAGACACTGGATTATTTATTCTATCAAACTTTTTTCCAAATCTTATTTTCTGGGTGGAGGACTTTTCAGTCCTTATCACTTGTCTTTCCCTTAAAATCTGTCCTTTATTCTCACTCTCTTCCATGTAAGACACTACAACTTCAGGAAAATGGTAACTGTATTTAAATGAGATCACAGTGACTCAAACCTGCTCTGACTGGTACCTTGCTTTTCAAATGTGCAATTGAATCCTTATATTTGACATTCTTCTTGTTCAGTGGCATACCTCTACAATGATTCCCTTCTTTTCCTTAATGAAAAAAAAAATTAAAAAAAAATGGAAGCTTTCTTTTAAAATTTATGGAAGTAGCAAGAGCCAAAGACAAATAATGAGGTTTGTGATTTGAAAATGATTAGATAGAAAATAAAGAACACTGAGCACATATTAGTTCTTTTGCTATTCTACTGTAGAAGAAATGTAAGAAAGGTCAATGCTGAAAGAGGAAGTACAATTGAAAATTCCTTTCAAGAGGAAGCTTATATTGCCAAGAAGGGGGAAAAAAGGAGTGTCCTGATCAATTTACCAATTCAAAACATACAGTATGACATGGGCCACCATATTCTCCCTTCTTGGCTATAGTTTTTCCCCACTCAGCTCAAACGTATCCTCACGTTCCTTCTTATCTCCAGTCTCCCAGGCNAGGAAGCTTATATTGCCAAGAAGGGGGAAAAAAGGAGTGTCCTGATTAATTTACCAATTCAAAACATACAGTATGACATGGGCCACCATATTCTCCCTTCTTGGCTATAGTTTTTCCCCACTCAGCTCAAACGTATCCTCACGTTCCTTCTTATCTCCAGTCTCCCAGGCAGGCAAAGGCAAAAGAACTACTGAATACAGGGAATGGGGAGAAGATGGAATTGTACTGACATTCCTGTGCCTTTTCACATGACTTTTGATATTTTCATTCCTAAACAACCAGTCACTATCTGCAGATAGCAATCATGTCTAAATTGTCTGTTGTGTAGGTTCAACTATATTCTAACAGGCCAATTTATTTCATTTCAAATGAATGGTGCCTCCTACCAAATGAAGAATCGAGGATAAAAATTATGAAGACTGATGATATTTTAATAAGAATATTAGAATCAAGAGAGAAATCTGAAGTCAGTTATACCAACTGTATGATTCCAGGGTGTCACCAGGATTATCTTGTCCCCAGTTTCCTGTAAAATAGTTGTAACAAAACAATATTCACTTTATAAGGTAGCTTGCATGAACTGAAGATGATGATTACTACACTTGAAAACTCAAACAGGAACTGGGCAGGTAAAATAAATGAGTCAAGTGGGCTGGGTATAAGAAAATGCAAGGAAACTGGGGGTCTCAGATTCCAAGGGACTGGTGGAGCCTGTAAGGATCCCAAGGCTTTCTGTCCCTCTGAAAAGGGTCAGCTGTTTTACTCAGCTCCAGCCAATTTCTGCAATGGGAAAAATAGAGACCCAGTATTGCCAGATTTTCTGGGAAGCTGGAAATCGGGACTTTTTATATTGAAACCTTCCAATTTTCAGTTGTTGGCAATTAAGTCAAATTTAAAGCACTGTGCAAGCCAAACAAAACACATTTGCAGGCCTCATAAGCCCAAGGAGCCTCCACTTGTGACCTCTGATAGATGTGAACCTGTCTGTAATAGAACCTGCCTCATTACAGATATTCCATAAATATCTGCCTCATTTTTTCCTTGTGTGTGATATCCAGGATAAGAAAAAAATTTTTGATTTGATTTTTCTCTAAAGGTATCATGTTGTCCATTCTTAAGGCTCAGATTTATTAGTTAAGGCATATTCCAACAAGTTTACTGAATCTCACTGACCATGGAAATGCTTACCTGGGTTATAGTTTGTGCTTTGGAAATTTTATTTATTTATTTATTTATTTTTTACTTTATTTTACTTTACAATACTCTATTGGCTTTGCCATACATCAACATAAATCCACCACAGGTGTACACGAGCTAACTGGATCCTGTGACTTTGAAACAGAACTTACATTTTTGTTAAAAACACATACTCAAAAGATAGCTGAGATGCTTCTGAATCATATCACGGAAAAGTCACTCTGACGCTGAGCTAAGTTTCTTCAGATTCCAGTAAGTGAAAAGTTTTCCATTCGGATTATTTTGTCTTCAGAGAAGCAGGACTTTGTTTCAACTGGTCCATCTTCATGTCGCTCCCTCCTTAAGTAGTTGAACTTCCTTTTTAACTGTCACATGCCAACAAAACAGGTTGCTTAATTGGTTTGACCTTTCACAGTATTTTTTAATTTTTCAATCTTAGTTTCATAGTTCCATCTGGCCCTTTAAAGCGACATCTGGTTAACTGTACTTAACCAGCTGATCACTGTACAGTTATTTTTAAATGTAATGTATGCTTAAACAGATGTTATTTTTATAGATGTGGATCTAAACTGCACTTGCGTACGTGCGATGTCTGCATAAACTCTTTCTGCAATTCAAATGTTGACACCCAAAATTACAAGCCAGAATGCTTATGAACTCCACTATTATGGTACTGCACTTTTGTGCTGCTTGTTAGGTAAACATCAATTCAGTTCTTTTTTTCTCTCTTCATTGCACATAAATAAAACATTAGCATTTAGTTTATAAAGTGATGAACATTTTGCTGTGTTGGATTTAGCTTTATAAATACAACTGCTGTCAGCAAGAAAAAAGGATTTATTGAATAAATAATAAGAAAGCTAAGGGAAAATGAAAATATATATATTATGCAAAACATGGTGTCTGTCAACAGGTCACAGAGGAGCCTCCATGCTTTTGGAGTTGCTGTCGGAGATAATTCCATCTCTGACATACTGCGTCTGAAGTATTTTGAACCTTTCTCTCATGGCATTGTTCTTAGAGTTAATCCAGGAAGCACACTAGAGAAAATAAATTTATTTTGTAGATCTCTGAAAGCTTGACTATCCGGGGCATAATTAACATATCAAACAATTTAAACGTCTTCTTACAAAAAGCAGGGAAGATGTTGAGAAGACTTGGGACAAAGAAAACCTCAATGGTCATTCCATCCGCTTTATGTATTTTTCTATCAGGAAAGAAAAATGAAAGATGGCAGTAGTCTGGGCATACTCTGAAAGGCTTTCCAACCTGGAAAACATCCTCACATCTGGTCTATCCTGTTTCCATGAGAACACCATCTCGCCAGACTCAGAGACCTCACCATCAGCCTGGGTAGTGGGTCTAGGACTCACTACCAAGTGGGGTGAGTCTGACTTGGGACAAAGAAAGTGGTCACCATTGCAAACACTTTCCTGAGAACTTGCACAGTCTCATTCTCAAGGTTAAAAATTGCTGTTAAACGGAATACCTCAGTAATTGATAGACATTTTCTCTCTCCAGAGTCCATTTTCTCTGAAAAACACTGCCGAACATCTGTTCATAAACAGTCCTTCTGTGAAAACACTGACACAGGCCTTGCGCTGCTACCGGCTCAATTCCCCTGCCATGCGCAGATGGCACAATGTATTTATACAGCTGAAGCCGCCTAACAGCAGCCCCGCCGCCTCTCCAGGTAAGACTGCAGGCAGACACGTGCGGCCATTCTTCAGCCTCGCCCCAAGTTGTTCGAGAGGTTCCCTCTGACACAAAGACAAATTGTTTCCCACTCACGTGTGGGATTCGCTGGGAAAATGACCTTCGGCAATCAACATCTAACTCTACAGAGGAAAAGACGTTTCCCATCTTTATAAAAGATGCCACATATTAATGAAAAACTAATTAGGTGGCAGAGGTATTTGGGAAACTAAGTAGGACTGTGATGATTCAGTTGCTTTTTTTGTGTGTGTGGCCTCTATGCTTTATGCGTGATGTTGAATTGAAAATTCATTATTGCCACTAAAAGCAAAAAGTTCGTGGTTAAGGGTATAAATAATTAACGTTCAAGTTTTCAGGAATGACACCGAGGGGAGAAAAATGTCATTATTAATGAAAGAAAACATTCCCCACAAAACTCCCTTTTGTTTCTCCTATTACACATGAAATGGAGATGGGTACAAGGATGGCACTTTTTTTTTTAATTGAGCTGAGCTTTTATGAAGAAATATTAATATTTAAGAGACTTACAAAGCCAGGTGAACTTTGGCTGCTTTTCAAATCTGTTTTCCCTATTAATCACAGAGATGTTGATTCTGTGGCATTCTCTAAAATTGTTCTTTCTTAGAAACTAGACAAATTACAAGGACAAGCAACAGCCAGCTCCTCATGGCCTAGGGAAACACTAGCCGTAAGTAAAAGCAGGATGCTGGAGCTTCCGAAGAGTTTAGGGACCCCAAAGATCACTCAAATAAATAGAACGAGTAAGTCATACACACGCATAACCTAGGTTTATTTGTACCTGTCTCTGTGACACAGCTGTGTCACACATGAGAGCTGGGATCAGGGAAATACATCTATGGTAGCTTAATATAATATAAACTATTCGTATTTTATTCTCCATGAACTCCACAGGCAAATTCTTGTTATATTTGACCAGCTGGGGTCAAAAATGTTACGCAGTGCTGGGAAGATTTTTGCTCTGACTTCAATCTCCATTTGAGACATGAGCTTTCTGGTTTGTGCATTTCAGACATGTTTTCACACCATTTATGAACCCCTAACTTACTCAATAATAAGCCATTCAGGCTACAGAAGCAAATAGCAGCTATTTGCAAGAGAAAAAAAAACTGCCTTTTGAGAATATGATGTTTAAGTGTCATGTCTTCCTGAAGGAAGACGGATGCACTAGAGGACCTCTGAAAAAATTCTTTCAGGGAGATGACTGTAGGGGATTGTTTCTATATTATGGGAAAAAAGTGACATTTCCCATTTGTGCCTCTCTAGCTATTCCTCACCAGAAACCTCAGCTAAAACAGAAAAAAAACAATCAAAATGAAAATAAAGTTGAATCTTTAAATCAGACACCAAGACTGCTTATAACTAAGTATTGCATTTCACTGTTGTTTAAATCAAATTATACAGTTAGGAGCATTAGAAGAGATCAAAAGCAAGTGTTTTACACTTCAGAAAACACGTGTTACATTAGGCCAAATTTTTCCAGTTTTGATTATTAAGTTCTTTTATTGACATTTCATTTCTTCCCCAGGAAAATTGAAAGTTGGGGAATGTATCTTCACTTCTACTTGATGTATGCCCACAATAATAGGAGCCTAAATTTGTTGGAAATATTTTTATCATATTTTATATTACTGTAGAAAAATAGGTTCATTATGGCATTATTTATAATAGTGAGAAAAATGGAAATAACAGTAACATCAAATAAGAGGAGCCTGATTAAGTAATTATTGACATGGGAAAATTATGTCATGCCTTAAGTAGAAAATATAAAAATAAGTAATTGCATATACACTGTACCATCTCAACCAGGAATATGACACAGACATGGGGGAAAAAAAACCTGGAAAAAAACATGTCATGTATTAAAAATAACTTTCTGGGTGGTAGGTTTATGGGTTATTTAAACTTTCATCTTTTCATGTTTAGGTATTTCCCAAATGTTTTACGTGACCATACATTATTTTAATAAATAAAAAGATGCGGTAAAAAGATAATAAAGATATTTCTCCTAAGAAGTGCATTTGTTATCTTGGCAAGAGGAGATTTGGCATCTTTAAGCAGAATATAAATAGATATAGAGTATACCGAGTCATACTGTGGACAGAAATTTACGAAATTTGTGAAGGAAAGATCTAGGGAAGTCTTTTTCTTCCCAGTAAGGTACCACAGCATACAATCATTTGCTGCCTAGACTCTGAAATGAATCCTAGTTGCCCCCCTGACTTTATTCCTTTCTCCCTCCATCCACCTTCTCCTTCATTCCTTCCCTTCCTTGATATTTATTGATTATTCCCTCTGTCCTAGGTGCTCAGAATGGGGGTTGGAACTTAGGAAATTGTAGCATAGGAAGTAACAACAGTCAATGAGCAATCAACAAACTCTCCGATGGATAATGTCACAATTTTGAGAGCCGGGTGCCCCTGAGCAAAGCAGGGGTGAGCAGCCTTGTCATCTGCAAACGGAGGACAAGTCTTCTACGTGGCAACGACACGTGCTGAGAACAGAAAGCATCAGAAAGAGCTACTGGTAGGACCAGGTGTGGGAGGGTACTCCAGGGAGCGTGCTGGTCCCACACGGACTGCTTGGCTTTCCTGTCATACACCCTCGCAGCACTCCAGTGGGGTCAGACCCATCAGAAACACTCAAATTTACTGAATTAGCTTGATTTGAAAGATATGCCTCTCAAGTGTTCAAAACAGTAGGACCATCAGGCAGGTAGCATCAAATCCTACCAGTCTATATGTAACCTGAACTCCACCTCTAAAAGGCCTGTCTTCCCCCCAAGGCCCATCTGACAACCAGAGATACTCTGACTCACTGTGCCTAATTTCAGAGGCTTTACCTGTGGAAATATGGAGAACCTGGAGAGTTTAAAATGTACCCTCCATCTAAATGCAACGAAAGTTCATCTCTATACTGTGTCTTGCTGTAAGTCAGTAATACATATAATACCAGACAGTGCAAATTTATTACCGAATTCCTGGACTGCTCCAACCACATTTCTAATCATTATAACACCAATATCAAGTGATCAGTCAGTGCTATAAGCCTCTGTGCCTAGCTGCTTAGAATTTTCAGTATTTATACTCAATAAAAATATGTGGGCTTAATCTCAGAATTGTCAAAAAGAAGACACATAGGTTGGCTCAAACCCATCATTCTTTTTGAATTTGTAGCAACTGCTTTCCACCAAAAGTATGCCCACCCAAATGAGAGGAAAAAAAGAATTTCTGCTCTGATCCCAAGTGGCTTAGCGGTAAAGAACCTGCCTCCCAATGCAAGAGCCTCAGGAGACATGGGTTTGATTCCTGGGTCAGAAGATCCCCTGTAGCAGGGAACGGCAAGCCACTCCAATACTCTTGCCTGGGAAATCTCATGGACAGAGGAGGGCTACAATCCGTGGGACAAGGATGTGGACACAACTGACCACACACTCATGTCAAGGGCGACTCTGAGTTGCTTTTCCTCACTTGGCTGGCCAAATCAAGCATTTGCACACTTTAAAAATATAACTAGTTCTGTCTCTTGGTTTGGGAAGAGCAGTGATTTACCTACTGTTAATAAGTGAATATAACTCTCAAGTATAATCAAATTCAAGAACTAAGAAAAATATACTTTGTGATCATGAGTGATGATACATTTTTCATAGAAGAATATCGAGTAAGAGAAGGTCGTCATGACAAATAAGGGAAATGATAAACCTTCTGTCACTAATGAAAATAAGATGTTGAACATGAAACTAATATTTCTATTGCCTAGTATTTAAAAATCTATCATAAATAACTATTGCCTTCCAGACATGTATAATTGATCCTACTTGCATCAACAGTAAGTTCCTTTTTAGTTTTTTTTCTTATGTTAACTTCTTTTTACATGGTATTATTTTCCCTAAATGGCATTTCCACTGACAACTACACCGAATGCACTGTATAATTATCACGTCTTCCGTTTCTTCTTCCACAGTTCTTTTTAATTGCAAAATAATACCCCTTTGAAGCAGGCATCTTTGATATCTTAACCATCGTTGGGTCAATATAGCAGTGTGCTCATTATCAATATATTTTAATTATTTCATTCTTTTTAATGCCTCATTTTGTTTTCCATGAACTGCCAAGTAATTATGCTTGTATCAGGATAAATAATTAACGTTCTCTGGAGCAGAACGTCTATTACTTTCCTTTTTTCTTTCTCTTTTCCTCCTCAGCCATGGCAACATAATAAATAGGCATTTACCTGGAATGACTAAATGTGATCTTTTCTTGGGGCAATAGTAGCTTATCGATGATTCAATAACTCCTTTTGGTGAAGCTGTGAATTACCCAGAGCCGAGACTTCTGGCTTTCTAATTTCTCTTTAAACTGAGCAAAGCTGCTTTCATTACATTGTTAAATTCTCTTCTGTTCTGCTGCGTGTCCTAATCTATCCTCTCAAAACAGGGTATAGGTTGTTGAGGCTATTTACATGCATAAAATTACTATTTCTCATGCAGAAAAATACACCTTTAAAGTAAATCCTGGCTATAGAAGGCAAGAAAAACATGAACATTTTCAAAAACATAGATTTAGAAGAACTTGCATGTGAGTGACAAGCTCAGAGACAAACTAAAACAAGGTGAAGTTCAGTAAGGAAGGTTTAAGAGAAAAACCATGAGGTAGTTGAATGGAGCAAAGTGAACTGGGACACAGATCTCAGTAAATTACATGTCTTCACTGACTGTGAAAATTGCATCTTAGCAATTTGGAGGATACATTCCTTTAAAGTACTAATCCAGAAGGAAGGGAAAAAAGGTACTCTAGTACTAGCTGTGTGATCTTGCACAAGTTACTTAACCTCTCTGGGATGCAGTTTCCTCCTCCGTGAAGTCAAACTAATAAGAGTGCATGAACACAACTCTATAATGCCAGTTTCGTAATGCAGGTTGTTATTTAAAGACAGCTTTCAAGTTCCTACAGTTTTTCAAGCTAAACATACCAACATCTTCGGTTGTCCCTCAAATCAGATGCCTTCAAATACGCACACCATTTTGGTCACTCTCCTTTTGTCTGAGCTCAAATTTCAAGGTCTCTGATGAACTATTACTACTCCGACTGCACAGGGCAAAACAGGGTAACTCTCTTCTCCCCTTTCATCCAGCCAGAAAACTTAAATAGCTATACTTTTAAATATTCAGCTTTCTGGTTTTATCTGTTTTTCTTCTTCCCTTTGTATTATTAAGACTGATAAATGTGTTGCTGATTCTTTTCAACGTCTGCACATCTGCTGATGACTGGGCTTAGCGCCAGTGCACAATACAATGTGGTAACGCCTGTTCTAACCCCCGCCTTTACAACACTGTTAAAGCCAAGGGTTCATCTTCAATTTTAAGTCAGTATTCTCATATACAAGGAATAACTACATGGCGAGTCGATAAATTCCCTTCTAGGAATAAAAGCAGAACTAGATTTTCCCTTTAAATCAAGTAAGTGAGAGGAGAGAGGATAAGAGCTATTTATGGACATTTTAAAGACCATTGGAGAAGGGAATGGCACCCTACTCCAGTATTCTTGCCTGGAGAAGCCCATAGACAGTGCAGCCTGGTGCTCTACAGTCCATGGGGTCACAAAGAGTTGGACAGGACTGAGTGACTTTCACTAAAGACTATGATATGAGGAAGGGGATAGTTTACTTCAAGTATCTCTCAAGTGCTAATCTGGGATTGCCTGGTCCAAGTTACATTCATCACAAATACTGTAGAAAAAGAAAGTTCAACAAAGGGTTGAATTTCGTGATTCCTTTGGAATGATTCTGCGTAAGATTTATGTTGTAAGTAAGTATAGTCACTTCTGGATGATATGACAAACAATACTACCACATTTTACTTTGAAAATTAGACCTAGATTAAGAAGAGGACATTTCCTACTTCTCATGTGTATTTTGCTAAATTCATGCTCATGTAGTTTCAGAATCTCATTTCATGCAAAAACCGTACTGATTTTTTTTATAATTCATACAAAATAATATAGTTCAGCACCTTCTGAGTACAAAGGAATGGTGGGTTTAGCTGGGAGCTGTGCAATAGTATTTAGTCAATATAATGTCTAATATGTCTTCTTTCATTAGGGATTTGCCACATTGTATGATTCAGGTCCAAACATCTGCACTTCTTTCTAAAACCCTGAAAATAAAGTCACATCTCCACTCCTATCAATTATAATATTTAAAGAAGAGGCAAAAAGAAAAAAAAAAAAAACCTATGGTGTAATCTCATGATCAGTGATAACCACCTCTCCTGCACTGGCAGACAGATTCTTTACCACTGAGCCACCAAGGAAGCCCTGACATAAAAAGCGTTGCAACTTTCACAGAAAGAGTTTTATGGTGGGAGTTAGGTAAAATGCAACATAACAAAAATGTAGCAATTTCCTCTATGCTCCAGTTTATTCAAATACAAGTTTTCCAATACTGCTGAGGCAACATATGAAAAGAAAACATTAAAATGCACAATTATTATCCTGTGTACTTCTTAAGCCATCGCTTTCTACTAAGGGCATTTAACACAAGGGAAATACAAAGAATTACTAAGGGCTCAAAGATTTAAGTCAAACAATTTATAATTTAAGACAGCCTGAATCTCTTAAGGGTTGTCATTTGAAGGGTGACTACAATATAAACAAATCTTTTTAAATATATTTGAATTTCTTTTTTAATTTTAGGCACATTCTTGATCTTTGTATGTTTATCAAATCAAAGAGAAGCAAACACAATTCAGGAAAATTATATTGTTAACAGAAAAAATTTTAAATCCTGCTAATAACATGATTTTAATGAAAGGCTCTCCCATGTAACACCTGTGTATAATAAATGCTATTTCAGTTCAGTTCAGTCACTCAGTCGTGTCCAACTCTTTGTGACCCCATGAACCGCAGCACGTCAGGCCTCCCTGTCCATCACCGACTCCCAGAGTTCACCCAAACCCACGTCCATCGAGTCAGTGATGCCATGCAACCATCTCATCCTCTGTCGTCCCCTTCTCCTCCTGCCCTCAATCTTTCCCAGCATCACAGTCTTTTCCAATGAGTCATCTCTTCACATGAAGTGGCCAGAGTATTGGAGTTTCAGCTTTAGCATTAGTCCTTCCAATGAACATCCAGGACTGATCTCCTTTAGGATGGACTGGTTGGATCTCCTTGCAGTCCAAGGGACTCTAAGGAGTCTTCTCCAACACCACAATTCAAAAACATCAATTCTTTGGCATTCAGATTTCTTTATAGTCCAACTCTCACATCCATACATGACCACTGGAAAAACCATAGCCTTGAGTATCCCGACCTTCATTGGCAAAGTAATGTCTCTGCTTTTGAATATGCTATCTAGGTTAGTCATAACTTTCCTTCCAAGGAGTAAGCGTCTTTTAATTTCCTGGCTGCAATCACCATTTGCAGTGATTTTGGAGGCCAGAAAAATAAACTCAGCCACAGTTTCCCCATCTATTTGCCATGAAGTGAGGGGACCGGATGCCATGATCTTACTCCCTTTCCTGAATGTTGAGCTTTAAGCCAACTTTTTCACTCTCCTCTTGCACTTTCATCAAGAGGCTCTATAGTTCCTGTTCACTTTCTGCCATAAGGGTGGTGTCATCTGCATATCTGAGGTTATTGATATTTCTCCCAGCAATCTTGATTCCAGCTTGTGCTTCCTCCAGCCCAGCGTTTCTCAGGATGTACTCTGTATATAAGTTAAATAGGCAGGGTGACAATATACAGCCTTAACGTACTCCTTTTCCTATTTGGAACCAATCTGTTGTTCCATGTCCAGTTCTAACTATTGTTTCCAGACCTGTATACAGGTTTCTCAAGAGTCAGATCAGGTGCTCTGGTATTCCCATCTGTTTCAGAGTTTTCCACAGTTTATTGTGATCCACATAGTCAAAGGCTCTGGCATAGTCAATAAAGCAGAAATAGATGTTTTTCTGGAACTCTCTTGCTTTTTCAACGATCCAGTGGATGTTGGTAATTTGATCCCTTTAGTAAACATTTTAAGAAATGGTTAAGATCCACTAGCAACATAAAGACTGTCATTGTTTTTCTTGTAAAACCATCTTCGGAGCAGCAAGATGACACTTAAGTTTTACAAGATTCCTGCCTCCGTGTTGGGTGTTATAACAAAGAAGCAGATCTAGGGCAAGATACCTACACAGTCAGACTAAATGGTTACAGAATTTGATGCAAACAAAGGGGAGTATACATATCTAAAGTTTAAACCTTGTATCTTAGAAATGAGATGGCTCTACAGGATGGTAAAAAGTGCCACCACAAAGTGGTCTTCTAATGGATTCAGTGAATCCAGCCTTTATACACAGTCACTCTGCTTTTATTATGCCCTTCTTTATTTTCTCACTTTGTGACTTTATTTGTAAAGCTGAGTTTCATTCATACTTGGAAATAAGCATTTTAGGCACTTCCAAAAGAAGAAGTGCAACTAAACAAATACTTAAAATCCTTTTCTTTTTAATCTTTGAAATGACAGGGCATACAGTTTCCCCTGTTTTCCTATGATATGAGATTACAAATATAATAATGTTCTTTCTCCAAAACTGTTCTTAAAAAAAAAAGACTATAATATATATATGTCTCAGGGAAAAAAGCAGACAGGTAGAAGGGGAAAAAAACCTGTCTGAATAAAGTTTTCAAATATTGCTTCTTTGTTTCAGTTCAGTTCAGTCGCTCAGTCCTGTCTGACTCTTTGTGACCCATGAATCACAGCACNGAACCAGTCTGTTGTTCCATGTCCAGTTCTAACTGTTGCTTCCTGACCTCTATACAGATTTCTCAAGAGGCAGGTTAGGTGGTCTGGTATTCCCATCTCTCTCAGAATTTTCCACAGTTTCTTGTGATCCACACAGTCAAAGGCTTTGGCTTCTTTGTATAAGTTTTGTCTATACTGGTTAAACACAAAGAGATTAATAATCTTGCACAAGACAAGGGTAGAAGCAGTTCAGTAATGGAATAAATATTCCCAATAGAAGGACCCATTTTCTATCAAAAAGAAAAGAAAAAATTTAAAGTAATACTCATTAGGTAAACAGAATTGTTTGTATAAATATGAACTGTGGTGTTGGAGAAGACTCTTGAGAGTACCTTGGACTGCAAGCAGATCCAACCATTCCATCCTAAAGGAGATCAGTCCTGAATATTCATTGGAAGGACTGATGCTGAAGCTGAAACTTCAATACTTTGGCCACCTGATGCAAAGAACTGACTCATTTGAAAAGACCCTGATGCTGGGAAAGATTGAAGGCAGGAGGAGAAAGGGAAGATAGAGGGTGAGATGGCTGGATGGCATCACTGACTCAATGGACATGAGTTTGAGTAAGCTCTGGGAATTGGTGATGGACAGGGAAGCCTGGCATGCTGCAGTCCATAGGGTTGCAAAGAGTTGGACACAAATGAGTGCCTGAACTGAACTGTACAGATATGAAGTCACAAAAGGGTAAATCAACTCAGAATCATATATGGAGCTGAGAGATGATCGTATGTAGAACCCATAGTTTATTTCTTTACACTCCCTGAATTAAAGACAATGGGTGAACAGAGACCATCAATAAGTATTCTGCATAGCTTCAAGTTTGTGTTTTTTTTTTAATTTTTGAAATTACAGAATATGTTGCCAATGAAAGTAATCTTAATTTTTAATGTGAAATTCCATGATAAAAATTAACACTCTAAGAAAGTGGAAATATTATTACATTATCTCCTCAACAAATTAATATCTTGAAAGCTGTCAGAGTATCAAAAAAGTAATGTAGTCTTATATTTTCCAGTCCTCTCTATACTATTCAGATAAAGAGTACAGAAAAAAATCTCATTAAAGAGAAATTTAATGTCTAATATGGTAAGATATAAAACTCTTTACAAATTAAAGTTTTGTAAAATTCCCCCCCCCACACACTCTTCCTCTGTGCCCATGTATTAGTCACATTTAACTTCTGTTTGGCTCAGACTATACATTCTGGAGTTGAAAGTTCTGAGCTCAAATCCTAGCTCCACTAGTCAGTGGCTTTCTAATCTCAGACAGATTAGATCTACTTCTGTAAAACTGGAAATTACAATTTATGTAAAGAGTTTGTGAAAAATGATCAATAAATTCAGCTATGATATCTTTTTATTATTATCCTTGCTTCTACTACTGTAATTATTACTCCTAAAATTCTCATTAAAATGCTTTGCTAAAAACAACAGATGGAATATTTTTAATGTAGAGGATAGCACAGTTATTTGAATGATTTTAATCTGTGTCTCAGTTTTGTGAGGTCCTACCTTTGTGACTAAAAAAATACTGAGACTGCTAAGTGAGCATTTGGTTTTTAATCTGTAAAAAGGGGATATGAATGTCTGCCTCTGGGTTTTCAGTGAATTAAATATGACTATGAATGGAAATCATCAAACACCTTGCAAAGGGTAATAATTGTGAGTAAAGTAAGCAACTACAATTTTTGAAAAAAAATCACCATTAAAGGTCTATAAATATTGTGGTGGTGAAGCAATTTTAAGATTTATGTGGGTTTTATCTGCCGGTTTCTCTTGAGACACTGTGGTATTAAATGTATTACATTAAGTAGCTGAAATCAGATTGTATACCATTCATTCTGGTCCACTTGCTGAAACATGCCAATCGGATGTTTTCCAATTTCTCACCTAATATTTCTCTTGTCTTTTGAGGTTATGGGGTAATTTCTGCAGGGAAAATAGTCTACCCACTATAAAACTGATCAAAGTGTGACTACGAATATTGCCTTAGGACAAATGATTTGAACCCTCCCATTATCAAAACATCTGCAAATGTTCTTTTTTATGTATGAGTCAATGTGGGGACATATGCTGGCTGAATTCCCTTCCCCCTCAGAACATCTGATACACACCTGACACATATAATCTAGATCAAGGAAAAATGACAAATGATGAGAACTTTTAGGAATTAATAAATTCATCTAATAAGACAATACCCAAACCCTAGAAAGCCAGAAAAACACTTTGCATTGTCTTAATTATAAATCCACTTGGCCATTCTGTGTTAATATGCTGGTTCTGAAAATACTATCATATAAATATTGCTTTTGTACCTTTTCCAAAATCATGTATGGTGGTCCATAAAATTCCCCATGATATAGGCCTCTGAAGGTCTTTACATGAAGTTTAAATAACCTCAACCTGACTTCTGTCATGTATTGGCATAGTTCATGTCTTTTAGACACATGTTTTTATCTTAAAAGAAGATTTGCATCTTATTTTGCTATAGGGATCCTTAAGCAAAGAAGTTCAAATATCTGCTTTGACTGTAATGAATGAATATGTTTCTTTGTGTATAGGTGCATATACACATGAGTGCAGTACATATCTCCAATTGAAAACTAAGCTTTAAAATTATAACGAAAAATGGGATGATTGGTTGACTTTTGTTAGTTTTCATTGATTGTCATAACCTAGGTCATTGCTTGAGACTTTGCCCATAAATTTTATTGTTTTTTTCATTTTTTTAAAAATGTAGATCACTTTTGAAGTCTTCATTGAATTTGTTAGTATACTGCTTTTGTCCTGTGCTTTGGGTTTCTGTCCAAGAGTCATGTGGGATCTTCGCTTCCCAACCAGGGACTGAACTAGAAGGTTAAGCCTTAACTACCGGGCTGCTAGGGCAGTCCCATGTCCATACATGCTAAAGGTTGCAAACAAGCAGGTTTTTCCCAGTCCACTTCATGTATGTCTTTGAAGTAGTGATGCAGAAAAGAAATATAGAATAAAAAAAGGCAATTTACTTCTGGGAAAAATCTAAATGTGAAGCTATGCCTGATAACATAACTTTCAAAATTGCATGTGATAATAATAAAGTATCACAGTTAGTGATAAAATAGAAAAAAGTATGATTTCTTTCATCGGCAACAGGTTGATCTGCCTGCCCATTGAGTTAATTTGACTGATTTAGCTGTTTGGGAGAGGACCTCCTTCTCCCGCTTCAGATATAATTTTTTTTTTTTTTCCCAGTCTAAGTTTCCAAACACTATAAATGTGCTCCTTCATGCAACAATTTTCTCCATCGAGGGTTTTATTATCATTATAAAATAGTCTAAAATCCAAATGGAAAATACTCCAGAAAGTTGGATAATATGGTCCATATCAACTACATACAATGGGGGCTTCTGCTCTATTTAAAGATCCGACCTGTCATCATCACATTCTGTTTAACCTAATCTAAATGCTTGCAGTTCTAGGTTTTTGGCTCCCGTGGTTTTACTTTCATCGATTTATTACTGTTTTTATTTTTCTGTATCAAGTTCCTTATTCAATTTTAAATAAAAGTATATGTTGACGGTGGTATTCTAAACATATTACTTTGAATAATAGGAGTGTTTATTACCTTTAAACTCTAAATGACATACTTGGTACCAGTTAAATGTTCTCCAACAATATAACAAAATATAAATCATCTGGTGGTACCCACATTCTAAAATATAACCCCATCTATATTCATATGAACTCATGGAAAATTCTTTTCTGCACTGTTTGAGAGTGTATGCTTGATGTTTTACTATTGTTTATTCTTCAATAACTAATCACCTTTCTTCGTCTTCCAAAAGTTCCTGGTATTTCACTAGTTTACACATCGATTGAATACTGTTCCCAGAATTGCTTTTGGCTCTAAGCCAACAGCTGTGATAATCAGCTATAAGATTTATTCCAGGAGAGAAGTGTTATAAACATAAGGATTCATGAGGCAGCACACTAAAAATGAATACTGATGCTTTCTTTGAGAAGCTTGAAAACTTTTTGTGCCTTCAATGAGCCCAAATGCCAGTCTTTACACTCTTCAACTCCATGTAAGCTTTGATTTTGTGGGAAAAAGCCATGTTCATTAGATTTGGTGATTTGATACTTGTATTAATCATTATGAGCCGGCTTAGCAAATTGAAGTGATTTAGTTTGACAAAGACAAATATGGAAAAATCACAGAGAATACTTTAAAAGTCCCACCTTCATGGAAAATAAGGAATTAACTGCTATACGTGATCTGACACACTTACTACAATTGGATATATTATTATATTGGTCGATGGGTGGAATAAAGTACAAAGGAAGCCAAAAAATTCAAAGAGAAACAGCTGGCAGGTAAATGCGCTGAACTAGAAAAGAATAATGAGAAAGGAGGTGAGTGGAAAAAGGACACACAATCCTTTCTTAAATAAAAACACAACAACAAAGAAAAATAACTTAGAGTTTACAGAATGTTGAGAAGAAATGTTGGAGAACATTAATCTCAAGTAAGGGAAGAGAAAATATGTGCTACTGAAACATGGAAAAGGTATAGAAATAGAATTCAATTAAGGTAATTTATGGTTATATAAAGACAGGTGTCTGGGGGAATTTGGGGGGGCTGCAGGAGAGTTAAGGACTAAGAAAGTCTAGAACGCACAGTGTCAAAACTACAAGAGTAAAATGCTTTCCACAGTATTCATCCTTTTGGTGAACCCTATGGATTCTTGAGAGTACTTGGACAGCAAGGAGATCAATCCAGTCAATCTTAAAGGAAGTCGACCCTGAGTATCCATTGAAAGAATTGATGCTGAAGCTCCAATACTTTGGCCACCTGATGCAAAGAGTCAATTCATTGGAAAAGACCTTGATGCTGGGAAAGACTGAAGGAAAAAGAAGGCAGCAGAAGACAAAATGGTTAGATAGCATCACTGACTCAATGGACATGAATTTGAGCAAACTCTGGGAGATTGTGAAGGACAGGGAAGGCTGGTGTGCCATACGATCACAAAGAGTCAGATACAACTTAATAACTGATCAACAACAACAACAAAATTGGTACCCTAATGTCATTCGGAGTTCATGGAAACTTCTCCAGGAAGCATCCTTAGATTACCTAAATATATGCTGAAAGAGTTCCCTTAATTTTTCCTTTTTGGTATGTATCACCACTTATTATACAGTTTTCTCCCCAAGGGGAATATAAATAACAGAAATTGTGGTATGGCAACCTCGCTATTAGAGCACAAAGCTTATTGCAGCACCCTGGAGGGCAGCAGGAATTTGGAAACCAATTTTTGAGTGAAAAAATGAATGAAGGAGAATATGGTTGAGTGAAAGAGCTAACTACTCCATGTTTGGTAATCCCGCCTGAAATTAGTAATTGGAATAATAGGAAGAAAAAGTAAGGGTTAGGTACAAAGACAAGGAAGCATTGTTGGGAAGAGCTTGCACATATTTGCAGAGGAGGCAGAAGAAGAAACCTGGGCAAATAGAGCTTTAGAGGTTGGAGAAAATAAAGGTACACAGTGAAGGAGATACAGAATAGAGGAGATAAGCAGAAATTATAGTTGAAAAGTCATTCCATACCAAAAAAGGCATCTAACAAAATATACTGCAACACTGAGATGCTGTAAATATTAAAATCTCAGATATCCTACATATTGAATTTATAAATAGGAAAATCATAAATTCTTAACTTCTGGATTTTTCCAGAATAAAAGTGAATTTTTTTCAAACTTCTAATGAAAGGATAATAATAGTTCTCATTTCTATGTGCCAGCTACTGTCTCATGCTTCATGTGTTTTGTTAATCCTCATGATGGCCATCAACGGGAATTACTATTGTAATCTACATATTCTGGCTTTACAAGCTCATTTGACTCACTCTATGAATATTCATAGCCCTTACTGCACTCTCTACTGCTCTGACACTCTTTTCTAAAAATGTTGCTGTCCTCAGTGTTGCCACCTCTTTATATTCACTAGGCCAAAAAGTTAGTTCACAGACTATAGAGCAAGCATGTGGGGACCAGATTCATAATGGCAATGTTGACACACTGCCTCCCTAAGGATATCTCTGGTGCCTTTCTCTGCAGGATGATTCCAAAGAGAAAGCAACTTATTAAGTACACAGCTGTTCCAGCCAGGTGCATCCAAAATTGTAGACTGCAGTGGCTAAAAGCAGAAGCAGTGTCAAGAAAGGAGCGTGTTTGGTAACTTCCTTTCTGCCCATCTGGGTAAAAGTCCCTCCCCTGTCTCTACAGAGCACTGCAAGAGAACACCCCACCAAGACAGGGAGATGTGAATACAGTCCCAGCCAGATGGTCCTGAGCTCTAATCATAGCCACAACTTCTCCTTGCACTAGGAGATTGGAGAGGACGCTGGACCACTAAGCACAGTTTCCATGACTGCAAAATGGGGATAACAACACACACGTTGAAAATGTGACAGATTACTCTAGGCACTTGTAAAGTGCCTAGTGAAGTGCCTTTCACACAGCAGACGCTCAATAAAAGGGAACTGATGCTTTTGTTATAAAATAGAATCTGTTCAGTTGTATTTTTTAAATTGGGATCTAATTGGGGAAATAAAACGTTGTAACAAATTATATACCAAACATCATTCAGCTGAATCTGTACTTGTTTCACAAAGCCAGCACTTTTTCTTATTTCCATCTTCTTTCTCCTGCCCCTTTATATTGGATAAAAAAATTTGCTCTGTTTTCTTTCTTCATCCTCCTTCCCTGACTCACTGAATCCACTGACATATCAGTCTATTTCTAAATCAGGAAGTGCTTCATCCCAATCACGTGTCCACTCTCCTCAAGGAGATTTTAGGTCATCACTATGAATTCAGAAAGGCTGCCTTACATTCATGGTTCTGTATCTTTTCTCATATCCAAGTGAGTATCTCCCACAATACCCCAGCTTCCATTTTTCTTCATCTCTGTCAAAGGAAATGCCAATGTCCAATGCTGAAAGACTTTCCTATAATGTGTCTTTGAGCATGTTGCTTCCTGCCCCTTCTACCAAAGCTTCAGCATCATCTCTCCTTCTTGGCATACTAGGGACCACATTAATCTCTTCTGAACTCTAAGTATGGTAACTTAGGATTTGGGCATCCTGATATTTCCTTGAGTATATGAATCCTTTGGGGAAAATGAGTAAGGTCTCTATAGCACCTACACTGGTAGTTGTGAATTCTGAACGAAGGCTCACCAATTAAGTATGAGAGCAAATTCATGAGGCTACAGTCTTTCCATACTTCTACCATGGCAGATAATCTGATAGTTTAAATGAGGGAATCTTGCTTATTGCTTAAAAGAGTTAGCACACAGAGGGTGTGGCTCCATGTTTTCTACATGAGTGAAAGGTTGATATGAAATAGAAATATATTTGTACAATTCATGTCCTAGAAGAGAATGGTGACTGTGATCACAAGTGTATTTTTATTGGCAGTAGAAGAGTAAACAAAAGTGAAAGAAAGTGAAAGTTGCTCAGTCGTGCCCAACTCTTTGCAGCCCCATGGTCTGTAGCCCACCAGGCTTCTCTGTCCATGGAATTCTCCAGGCCCGAATACTGGAGAATTCAGCCGTTCTCTTCTCCAGGTGATCTTCCCATAGATTCTTTACCATCTGAGCCACCAGGGAACAATGAGCTAATTAATAAACTGTCTCCTGAATTTTATTCCCTGGTTATTTCTTTGTTCTGAATAACACTTTATGATATTATTTCCCCATCTTCTCTAATATTTTCTTCTATTGTGTGGGTCTTATGTCTTTTGTTTTTTAAACAATCTGTATTTTGTTGCTTCATGGAAGGGATGACACATCCAGAAATATGACAATGAACAAAGGGGATAACTGTTGGTAAAGTGGTAAACTGTTGATTCTGAGTTTTTGAAAGCTTGATCCCTAGGTCAAAGATTCAGGTGCACAGCTAAGAGAAGTGAGATGATGTAAGTGATTAGAAACATACATTTTCATCTCATCATGAGAAAACACAAGATTTCCTCAGTTGTAGGACATAGGGAACAAAGATGCTGATGGGACGGAATGGGGGCCAGAGCTGTAGTGAAAGGGTTCCTTCACTCAGAAGTACAGTTAATCTCTCACTTCATTCCACAAGTCTGTTCTGTATGTTTGTGTCTCTATTCCTGCCCTGCAAATAGGTTCATTATACAATTTTTTCTGGATTCCATATGTCTGTATTGATATGGTATTTTCCTGTTTCTGACCTACTTTACTCTGCACAACAGACTCTAAGTCCATCCAAATGAATACAAATGACCCAATTTTTTTCCTTTTGATGGCTGAGTAATATTCCATTGTATATATGTACCATATCTTCTTTACTCATTCACCTGTTGTTGGACATATAGGTTGCTTCCATGTCCTGGCTATTGTAAATAGTGTGCTATGAACACTGAGGTGCATGCATCTTTTTAAATTATGGTTTTCTCAGCGTATATGCCAGTAGTTGCATTGCTGGGTTATATGGTGGTTCTATTTTTTTGTTTTTTTAAGGAACCTGCAAACTGTTCTCCAAAGTGGCTGTATCAATTCACATTCACACCAATAGTGCAAGAGAGTTCCCTTTTCTGAGAGCAGCATGGACATATATACACTACCATGTCTAAAGAGCCAGAGGAAGGCTGCTATTTAGCACAAGGAGCTCAGCTTGGTGCTCTGTGATGACCTAGACAGGTGGGGTAGAGGTGGGGTGGGAGGGAGGCTATAGCTGGAGGGCATACTTGTATACCTACAGCTGATTCACTTTGCTGTGAAGCAAACAACGTTGTAAAGCAATTATACTCCAATAAAAAAGAAAAAAACAAAAAACAGAAGTACAATGAATGTCCAGCTACCCAGCCTCCATCTGAGCAAGCAATGATTTGGAACAAACTGACTGCTAATGTGGTACCTTCCAAACCATGCAGTTGACATTCAAATGAAGATCATTAATGCCACCTCAAAAGAACCATATTGCTCACTGAAATCTAATTTTTTAAACTCTATTCACCACACACATTACACACTGGAAGAGATTTATCAAGAATATATAGGATTCAAATGAAATGTATACAATACTATGAAATACTACAAAATTCAGTAGAGTTCAATAACTCAGTCATGTCCAACTCTTTGCGACCCCATGGACTGCAGCATGCCAGGCTTCCCTGTCCATTACCAACTCCTGGAGCCTACTCAAACTCATGTCCACTGCATCAGTGATGCCATCCAAACATCTCATCTTCTGTCATCCCCTTTTCCTCCTATCTTCAATCTTTCCCAGCATCAGGGTCTTCAGGTGGCCAAAGTACTGGAGTTTCGAGCTTCAGCATCAGTCCTTCCAATGAATATTCAGGACCTATTTCCTTTAGGATGGACTGGTTGGATCTGCTTGTAGTCCAAGGGACTCTCAAGAGTTTTCTCCAACAGCACAGTTCAAAAGCATCAATTCTTCAGTGCTCAGCTTTCTTTATACTCCAACTCTCACATTCAAACATGACTACTGGAAAAACCATAGCTTTGACTACACTACCTTTGTTGTTAAAGTAATGTTTCTTCTTTTTAATATGTTGTCTAAGTTGGTCATAGCTTTCCTTCCAAGGAGCAAGCATCTTTTAATTTCATGGCTGCAGTCACTGTCTGCAGTGATTTTGGAGCCCCCCAAATAAAATCTGTCACTGTTTCCATTGTTTCCACATCTATTTGTCATGAAGTGATTGGATCGGATGCCATAATCTTCGTTTTCTGAATGTTGAGTTTTAAGCCAACTTTTTCACTCTCCTCTTTAACTTTCATCAAGAGGCTCTTTAGTTCCTCTTCACTTTCTGCCATAAGAGTGGTGTCATCTGCATATCTGAGGTTATTGATATTTCTCCCAGCAATCTTGATTCCAGCTTGTGCTTCTCCCAGCTCAGCGTTTTTCATGATATACTCTGCATATAAGTTAAATAAGCAGGGTGACAAAATACAGCCTTCCTTTCCCAATTTGGAACCAGGCTGTTCCTCCATGTCCAGTTCCAACTGTTGCTTCTTGACCTGCACACAGATTTCTCAGGAGGCAGGTCAGGTGATCTCGTATTCCCATCTCTTTCAGAATTTTACACAGTTTGTTGTGATCCACACAGTCAAAGGCTTTGGCATAGTTAAGAAAGCAGAAATAGATGGTTTTTTTGGAACTCTCTTGCTTTGTCGATGATCCAGTGGATGTTGGCAATTTGATCTTTGGTTCCTCTGCCTTTTCTAAATCCAGCTTGAACATCTGGAAATTCATGGTTCACATACTGTTGAAGCCTGGATTAGAGAATTTTGAGTATTACTTTGCTAGCATGTGAGATGAGTGCAACTGTGCAGTAGTTTGAGCATTCTCTGGCATTGCCTTTCTTTGGGATTGGAATGTAAACTGGCCTTTTCCAGTCCCGTGGCCAACTGTGAGTTTTCCAGATTTGCTGGCATGCTGAGTGCAGCACTTTCACACCATCATCTTTTAGGATTTGAAACAGCTCAACTGGAATTCCATCACCTCCACTAGCTTTGTTCATAATGATGCTTCCTAAGGCCCACTTCACTTTGCATTCCAGGATGTCTGGTTCTAGGTGAGTGATCACACCATCATGGTTATCCGGGTCATGATGGTCTTTTTTGTGTAGTTCTTCTGTGTATTCTTGCCACCTCTTCTTAATATCTTCTGCTTCTGTTAGGTCCATACCATTTCTATCCTTTATTTTCATCTTTGCATGAAATGTTCCCTTGGTATCTATAAGTTTCCTGAAGAGGTCTCTAGTGTTTCCCATTCTATTGTTTTCCTGTATTTCTTTGCATTGATCTCTGAGGAATGCTTTCTTATCTCTCTTTGCTATTCTTTGGAACTCTGCATTCAAATGGGTATATCCTCCCTTTTCTCCTTTGTCTTTAGCTTCTCTTCTTTTCTCAGATATTTGTAAAGCCTCGTCAGAGAACTCTTTTGCCTTTTGCATTTCTTTTTCTTGGCGATGGTTTTGATCACTGTGTCCTGTATAATGTCACGAACCTCCATCCATAGTTCTCCAGGCACTCTGTCTATCAGATCTAATCCCTTGAATCTATTTGTCACTTCCACTGTATAATTGTAAGGGATTTGATTTAGGTCATACCTGATTGGTCTAGTGGTTTTCCCTACTTTCTTCAATTTAAGTCTGAATTTGGCAATAAGGAGTTCATGATCTGAGCCAAAGAATGAAAACCACAATCACAGAAAACTAACCAAACTGATCATATGACAGCTTTGTCTAGCTCAATGAAACTATGAGCCATGCCATGTAAGGCCATACGAGATGGATGGGTCACGGCAGAGAGTTCTGACAAAACGTGGTCCACTGGAGAAGAGTTGAGAAACCACTTCAATATTCTTGCCTTGAGAACCCCATGAACAGTAAGAAAAGGCAAAAAGACAGGACACTGAAAGATGAACCACCCAGGTCGGTATGTGTCCAATATGCTACTGGAAAAGACTAGAGGAATAACTCCAGAAAGAATGACGAGATGGAGCCAAAGCAAAAACAACACCTAGTTGTGGATGTGATGGCTGATGAAAGTAAAGTCTGATGCTGTAAAGGGCAATATTGCATAGGAACCTGGAATGTTAGGTCCATGAATCAAGGCAAATTGGAAGTAATCAAACAGGAGATGGTAAGAGTGAACATCAACATTTTAGGGATCAGTGAACTAAAATGGACTGGAATGGGTTGAATTCAATTCAGATGATGATTATATCTACTACTGTGGGCAAGAATCCCTTAGAAGAAATGGAGTAGCCATCATAGTTAACAAAACAGTCCAAAATGCAGTACCTGGATGCAACTCAAAAATTACAAAACGACCTGTTTATTTTCAAGGCAAATCATTCAATATCACAGTAAACCCAAGTCTATGCCCTGACCAGTAATGCTGAATAAGGTGATGTTGGATGGTTCTACTAAGACCTCCAAGACTTTCTAGAACTAACACCCCAAAAAGATGTCGTCTTCATTATAGGGGACTGGAATGCAAAAGTAGGAAGTCAAGAACTACCTGGAGTAACAGGTAAATATGTCCTTGGAATAAAAAATGAAGCAGGTCAAAGGCTAATAGAGTTTTGCCAAGAGAACACACTGGTCATAGCAAACATCTGCTTTGAACTACAAAATTACTGAATATATATTTACATAAATACATAGCTCACATATAAGTATTATATACATAATACACTTGAATTAGAAACAGTCTAGAAGAAAAGTCTTAAAATTACAAACATGCCCATTTCTTCATTTTAGGTCTAATACAAATCAAATCAAAAGTATAATGGAGACTGGAGAAGTTGACAACACAAATTCTCAACTTCAGTAACTCTTCACACTCTTAGCTTTCCTCCTTCTTGTCTCTCACAATCCTAACACACACAGAGCAGCTACAATGGACTTCTCAGTGTTTTCTGAATAAATGCTGTTTCCTTTCTTCCTGCAGGAAGTCAACTTCAACTCATTCCTCCAGATATCTTTCAAATTATCAGTGGCCCAGCACTCAGAACAGAGGCTCCAAGAAACACTGGGGTTTATGGTTTCTTCCAGGTGTTGTGAAGTTGGATAATGAACCCACCTTCTCTAAGCCTTGTTAAGCCCAATTCTCAGACATGAAATATACCTGCACTATCTATGTCCAGAGAGTAGAAAAAAGAAAGTCTAGGAAGTGCTCTAGAGTATCCACTGGACACATCCAATCATGACACCTGTCTTTCTCAACTCTCTTCTGAAAGGAAAAAGCTGCCAAGGAGACAATTCAATTCCACTTCTCAGGAAACTGAACTGAAAAGATTTTTTAAATTTTCAGAAAAAGGAAAGGGAGAGGAGAATGTGGAGCCAGCCAAACTGCATTGATAGAGAATCACCAGAAGAAAGTGTATACCTGATGTCAAACTACATGAAGAAGGGGGATCACTCACACCTATCCTTTCACAGAAAACTGAAAATACTGAAAAAAACTAATCATCTTAGTCACTTTAACCTGCTTACTAGGTAGTAAGAAATTATCACAGCTATATCTGAGTGGCAGTAAAAACCCACAGAGACAGTGGACCCTCAGAGAACTTGTATAGCCACACGAAGTTGAGGTGTGATTTTGAAGATTTCACTGGATCCAGAGGATTAATTCAAAGTTGCACCCCTATCCCAACTCAGAGTAAGAAGTCTTGGAAGGCAGCTTCTCCCCTATACCATGTTCAGGGGGGGTTGGGGGGAAGGGGTGGCAGACCTGATAGGGCTTCGCCCTCTGGGTAAGGACAAGTCCAGGGCAGGCTCACTACATCCCTCCAAACCCAGAAACCTTACAGGAAGTCTTCCTGCTGCTGAGCAAAGCATGGACATAAAATCATCTTTATGTGAGTATAATTATAACCATGAGCTGCTGCTGCAGGGATATTCGAGAAAAAGTAAGAACATCTGGGTGATTCAAAAATCTTCTCGCCTTCAAAATCCTCAGGCCTTAGACTGCTTAGTATTATTAGTCATTATTACTGTAAAATACATAGAACATACAAATAGTTACATTATAACTATTTACAAGTACACAATTAGTGGCATAGCTTCCCTGGTGCTCAAGGTAAAGATTCTGCCTGCTATGCGAGAGACTTGGGTTTAACCCCTGGGTCAGGAAGATCCCCTGGAGAAGGGAATGACAGTACACTCCAGTATTCTTGCCTGCAGAATCCCATGAACAGAGAAGCCTGGCAGGCTACAGTCCATAGGGTTGCAGAGAGTCGAACACAACTGAGCGACTAACATGCAATACGCATGCATGCAACTCTCACCACTACCTAGTTGCAAAACATTTTCATCACACTACATGGAAACCCCACACCCACCCAATGAACTGCAAAGGCTCTGCCACTGGAATTGTCAAGGGCAGATTATAAGATAATGCAGTTAAGTGCAGAATTTCTTTACAAACCCAAACAGATTCACAGATTTACAGAATAAATTTATGGTTACCTGTGAGGAAGGGTGGAGGGAGGGACAGATTGAGAGTTTGGGATTGACNTTGAGAAGGTCATTTTTATTTTTTTTCATACTTTGAATGTAGTGTATCCATTGATTGGGGCTTCCTGATTCTGTGTGTTAAACCATCCTTACATCCCAAGGATATATCCCACTTGGTCATGGTGTTTGATCTTTATAATGTACTGTTTAATTCAGTTTGCTAATATAAAGTATCTTTGGATCTGTATTCATCATTTATATCATTTGTAGCTTTATTTTCTTCTGATGTCTTTGTCTCACTTAGATATCAAGGCAATGCAGGCTTCATAAAATGAGTTTGGAAATGTTACCACTTCTTAAATTTTTGAAGAGTTTATGAGCTGATATTAATTATTCTTCAAGTGATTGATACAATTAACTCATGAAGTCATCTATTCTTGGGCTTTTCTTTGTTGGGGGAGTTGTTGACTACTGATTCAGTTTCCTTATTTGTTCAAATTTTCTATTTCTTCAGTATTGCTGTTTCTTGCTTTCAGTAGGTTGTATGTTTCTAGGAATCTGTCCATTTCTTCTAAATATCCATCTTGTTGATATGTCATTGAGATGTGTATAAGAGACAGCTATATGGCAAACTATGCATTTACCTGTTATTCCATCCTTTGCATATCCCACAAAGATGTGAGCTCAGTGAGAGCTGGAGCTTTATTTTATTTGTGTGGTTTCCTGCAGTTTCCTCAGCCTCTCTCCTGGTATCTGCAAAATGAAGGTGCAATCGGTGAGTATTTGTTAAATGAGTTTCTGCCTTACTTTGCCATCAAGCCAGGTCTTAGACGTGCATCACGTTGTTTCCGGAAGCCTTGTGCAAGAGAATGTGTATAAGAGACAGTACTAAGCGTCTTTTAATTTCATGGCTGCAGTCACCATCTGCAGTGATTTTGGAGCCCCTCAAAATAAAGTCTGACACTGTTTCCACTGTTTCCCCGTCTATTTCCCGTGAAGTGATGGGTCCGGATGCCATGATCTTTGTTTTCTGAATGTTGAGCTTTAAGCCAACTTTTTCACTCTCCTCTTTCACTTTCATCAAGAGGCTCTTTAGTTCTTCCTCACTTACTGCCATAAGTGTGGTGTCATCTGCATATCTGAGGTTATTGATATTTCTCCCAGCAATCTTAATTCCAGCTTGTTTCTTCCAGTCCAGCGTTTCTTATGATGTACTCTGCATATTAGTTAAATACCATGCTTAAATATGTGTCAATGTCTCTAGTATTTTTATTCTAGTAGTTTGACTTTAGTTTTCCATTCCTTCCGAGAATTTTTTTCACTTATTCAAGTATTGTTTCTATAAATTAATACTTGTTTCACAAATATTTATAGGGCTCTTCTCTGCTGTATGTGTCACTGCTTGAAAGTAATACTTGTCACATGGTACTTCCTGCAAAGTTATTTTTTAGGTTCATCTCATTTGTCAGCAATTATTTTGGTGAGTAGGCAGAGAGTTTTTTTTTTTCTTTCTATCTCTTAAAGGTGTGGCAAGTGCATAGAGATGAATTATAATTGATTTGCCAGAGGTTAGAAAGCAAGTCAAAGGCAGTACTTGGCCCAGAGCTCCAATCTACTGAAATCAGCTCAATGTTTTTAATCATCTGTATGCATTAGATCAATTGACATATTTTACTTCTCTACTACCTCCCTGAGAATTTGAGAGATACAGAGACTATATTTTTATTTGCAAATCATCAATCATTTGACACGTCATTTTTTAAAATTTTGATACTATTTGGTATAACCCACTCTGGTTTTGAAATCATACAAATAAGGAGGGAAATAAAATAGCTAGCATGCAAAACAATTTTTTTTTCTTTTCAGTAGAAAGCCTACTTTCTGAGTAAAATAGATAAAATAAGTTTGATTTACAAACAGGGCTACCCTGTAATCCAGCAACTAAAATATAAACACTGGTCAAAGTGCCTGGACCCTACTCCAGCATTATGGCCAGTGAGATACTAGATCTTTTTTATTTTTAATGTCATACTTACAATCATATGATAAGCTCCACAGTATCCCCTTTCCTATCCCTATATCCTTCCAGGAAAATTCCACAATTTGCTTAGTTTGCTTTTAATTTTTTTCTCATTTAGGAATAAAGATTTGTCTTCTACAATTAGTGATGACTTGGACTAAGTCAAGTAAAGTTGGCACACTGCACACCATACACCATTGATAAATGATTACGAGAGGTATTTCTCCAAAATACAGGGTTTGCTATATTGTAGTAGGGAATCTAGAGAAATATTAAGCAAAATGTGGATGATGCAAGAAGAGACTTGGGGATACTAAAAAGCTTCTGAATTTCTAAAAGTCTTGCTTGTTGATGCTCACTAAAATTGGGAAACGTGAGTGCTACAATGATTATAGATGCCACTGAAGGTTGTAGGTAAAGGAGAAAGTTAATGTGATCAACACAAAGCTTCCTGGCTGGAGCTCTGCAGAAGGCACAGGGAGAGGAACCAACCATGGGTGTGTGTGTTCAGGTCTTGAATTGAAATTCAGTTTTAGAACTAGTAGAGAATGATTTATGGGAGTGATTTTTCAGTATTTTTGCAAGAATGATTCTACCAGTTTCTAATGGGATGGCTTGGTAAGAAAAATTATAAATAGGAAGTATTATTTTCATGTTGATCATAACTTCATTGCATTACTCTGGTCCACATTTTTTCCATATTCGTACAGTCTAGTCCTCACTTGCTATGTGATTTTCCTCTTTCTTACATAAACTATTCATGCTTTCTTAGGTCTACAGAGTCTGATGTATTTAATCATGTTGATGTCACCATCTCTCTTCACCATTCTATTTTTCTTGGTAAGTGCCCACAGAGTTTCACTTTTGAAGTATAACCCTCTTAGTCATTAATGAAAAACAAAGTAAATGTATTTCTGAAAATTATGAACTCTTTTATAATATACATTTTGTAAATCACTCAGCTCTCCACTCACTTTGTTCTGTTTTCTGCTTTTGCTCTTTAAGAAAATAAAAGAAGTTAAGCTCAATAATAAATGCAGTTAGTGTGGTAGGGTTTGCTAGAAAAAAATATTTATAAAAATACAGGAGAATAATCTGGTTACATCATTTTACAGTTCACTGTTTTCTCCTCTCTGCAGCTGCTGCTAAGTCGTTTCAGTCGTGTTCGACTCTGTGAGGCCCCATANCAAGGGACTCTCAAGAGTCTTCTCCAACACCACAGTTCAAAAGCATCAATTCTTTGGCGCTCAGCCTTAGGGACTGCCATTTTTTAAATGTCTATCCATAGATGGATGCTAATGAAGATGCAATACATAAATACAATGGAGTATTATTCAGCCATAAAAAGAATGAAAGAGAAGGGAATGGCTACCCACTCCAGTACTCTGGCCTGGAGAACTGCAAGGACTGTAGAGTCCATGGGGTCACCAAGAGTTGGACACGATGAAGCAACTTTCACTTTCACTTTGTAGAGATGTGAATGAACCTAGAGTTTGTCATACAGAGTGAGAGAGAAAAACAAGTATCAAATATTAACACATAAATGTGGAATCTATAAAAATGGCACAGATAAACTTATTTGCAGGGCAGGAATAGAGATGATGTAGAGAACGAAGTGTGAGGATGGGAGGGAGGGGAGGTGGGATGAACTGGGAGATGATTCGGATTGATATAAGTGTACTGCTATGTGTAAACCAGATAGCTAGTGGGAAGCTCACTGGATAGTGCAGCGAGTTCAGGTCAATGCTCTCTGGTGACCCAGATGGGTGGGGGGGGGTCCTATAGGGAGAGGAGATACATGCATACATATAACTAATTCAGTTTGTTGTACAACACTGTAAAGCAGCTATACCCCAATTTTTAAAAAGTAGGTAGTCTCACTAGACTATGATGCTCCTATAAAAGATTACTTACCCCCTGTGATAGAATCATTTGAAACAAAAGTGAGATTTATGTGCATCTGTGGGGACTATTATGCTAGTTTTTGGCATTCTAATACTATTACATAAAATATTTAAACTATCATAATAATACACAGATATTTTATTATCTACCTATCTTTATAATATAATAGTTGATCTATAATATTGTGTTAGTTACAGGTGTCCAGCCAAACTTTTGGCTTCCCTGGTGGCTCAGTGGTAAAGAATCCACCTACAATGCAGTAGATTCAATCCATAGGTTGAGAAGATCCCCTGGAGAAGGAAATGGCTACCTACTCCAGTATTCTTGCCTTGGAAATCCCATGGATAGAGGAGCCTGGCAGGCTATAGTCCATGGGGTCACAAAGAGTTGGATGTGACTTAGCGACTAAATAACAACAATATACGGACTTATCAGACTGCTGAAGACCCAGGAGAAGGATGTAGTCCTGCTAACTGCCAGAGAGAACAAGAAAGCAGGAAGCAGTATTGCGTATGCTGAATGATGCCTCTCTTCTGTGTATTTAGTATATATTTGAAATTGACTGATAATTTCATAAAGTGGAATTACTGAGCAGGAATTTTTGTGTTAATAAATGTCTTTCATCACTTTATTAAAAACAAAAACAAACAAACAAAAAAACTCACCAGGCTAAATCCTGTCACATGCAGACCCCATGCAAACTGAGAATGGGAAACAATGGAGAACTTTCCTAAATGTCCGCCTGCTGAATGTATCTGTTTTTAAAGATATTTTCCATTATTGGTTATTACGAGATATTGAATATAGTTCCATGTGCTCTACATTGAATATGCGTTTATCTATTTTATATATAGTGTTGTGTATCTGTTAATGCCATACTTCCTCCCCTGAGCTTTCTGTATCTATGAGTCTCTGTTTTGTAAATAACTTCATTTATATCACTTTTTACATTTCACATGTAAGTAATATCATATAGCATTTGTCTTTGATTTAGTTCACTTAGTGTGATAATCTCTGGGTCTACCCATGTTGCTCCAAATGGCAATACTTAAATCTTTTTTATGGATGAGTTCTTCTCTCAATGGACACTTAGGTTGCTCCCCTGTCTTGGCTATTGTTAACAGTGCTGCTGTGAACACTAGGGTGCAATCAGCCAACTATCTTTATTTTTAAAATCTCAAGCATCTGTCTTATCTATTTCCCTGAATCCTCCTTGGTCCTGGAGCCCTCTCACCTCCATGGCCCTCCATTCTTTGCCCTACTCTGTAGACCAGCAAGGAGTTTTTGATCTGTTCACTCTACATGGTGGCTCCTGGTTTGAATGGCATTTGCTGTTGTTTTATGACTGCTGCTGCTGCTGCTGCTAAGTCGCTTCAGTCGTGTCTGACTCTGTGCAACCCCATAGACAGCAGCCCACCAGGCTCCCCCCTCCCTGGGATTCTCCAGGCAAGAACACTGGAGTGGGTTGCCATTTCTTTCTCCAATGCATGAAAGTGAAAAGTGAAAGTGAAGTCGCTCAGTCATGTTCAACTCTTAGCGACCCCATGGACTGCAGCCCACCAGGCTTCTCCATCCATGGGATTTTCCAGACAAGAGTACTGGAGTGGGGTGCCATTGTGACTCTTGACAGTTGAAGACCAACTACCTGGTATCTATGTCTAACTAAACTGAGTAAACTGAGTATTCTATTGCTGGACTAGTTTTCAATTATAATGAGACATAATAGAAATACATGGTGTGACAAGGCAGCCAAAGAAATCTGCTTCATCCATCCACTCATAAAAATGTCCAATCACCATGAAGACAAAGCTATCTGAAGCCCAAAGAGACTATCCAATAATTCCATCTTTTAGGGAGGCAAGCTAAGGTAGCTAAGCAACTTCTTAAATTCGTCTAGAACAAGGTCTTCACTAACAGTATCTTATATCAGAGGCAGAAGCTGAGCTGACCAGATAAATAGGATCCTATCTCTCAACTCTTTTCAGAGTCATGTAAAACCAGAATCCTTCTGCTTTGAACAGGCTCACTTCATAAATTCATTACAAGGCCATAGGGAAAAAAAAAAGATCTACAAAGATAAACGGACAGATATCTTGTGAGATGTTCCCACACATTACTATCAGTCTAGGACAGACCAATTATTTTAAAATATATAAGCATTAAAGGACGTAAATGGCATATAATGTTGAGTTAAAAACTATACGCATTCACAGGCTATCTAAAACTATCCTTTTTAAGCATGAACTCTATTCAAAAGAATAACAGATTGAGAAATATTGAATACACCCTGTATACAATAAATGATACAGATATAGTCTCTGAGGATGATAAACAAAGTAAGATTAATATTAAAAATTCATAAAATAAAAACTAGATATTAAAAAGCAATCTCCTCCCTCACTTCCCCAAACCAGTGGAATAAAACAAAACCAAATAAATAATTATAAACATTTTTTGGAGATAATAAAACTGAGACTTACCTCATTTTGTGAGATTCCACCAGATGTAAGTTGAGGAACAAATTCAAAACATAACATTTCACATTTAAAATGTAAAAATACATAATAGACCTGATTTAACTGCTACCCATAATTTGCCTACCCCTGTTCTAAGAGGGTGCTGAGGCATATGAAAATTTTAATAGGTGATAACATCCAATGAGCAAAAATTAAAAACATGCAGGAGATGAGACAGCTGAACTCTTCTGTCAACATCACCTTTTACATCACCTTTGTCATCCAATCTTGAACACATATAAAGATAATGCATTACCTCCTTGCCAGACAAACCCAGCACAATTTCCCACTGGGCCTGTATAAGCCCTCAGAATCCTTCTCAACCCACTTCTTAATGCAGCCACAAACAACTAGAATCGACAGAAGACATAAGACCTATTTGCCATCTCTGATCTTCTATACCCTCAGAGTACATCACCCAGAATTTGATCCAGCACTTTGGAGTCATAGAATAGAGAGGAACCATCACCTCCCTTAACCTCAACTTTGCAGCCTACGGTCACAAACATTTTTCAGCCTCATCATGCCACTGACATGCATTCAGCTAACAAGCAGCTAAAACCAAGTTAAATACCTCTGCATACCTGAATCAGAGAAGGTGATAGCATCCCACTCCAGTACTCTTGCCTGGAAAATCCCATGGACGGAAAAGCCTGGTAGGCTACAGTCCATGGGGTCGCAAAGAGTCGGATACGATTCAGCGACCTCACTTTCACTTTTCATTTTCATGCATTGGAGAAGGAAATGGCAACCCACTCCAGTGTTCCTTGCCTGGAGAATCCCAGGGATGGCAGAGCCTGGTGGGCTGTCGTCTATGGGGTCACACAGAGTCGGACATGACTAAAGCGACTTAGCAGCATACCTGAATACCTCAATCTCTGCATACCAGTTGCTACTAAGCCATATCTGTTAGATTGTAGTGTATATCTACACTTATCTGTTAGATTGTAGTGTGTATCTCCCAACTTCAACTCATTTAATAATTAATTAGCATGCCTTTGAATCTTTACGCTAATTCAGTAGGACTAAAGTAATGGTCTCAAACAGCATTGTTTAGAATACAATTTAAAGATATCTTCTGGAGAACCACAACAACCATGTTTTAAACTCCTCTCTGCATCAAGAATTGAAAGTTCTGGGCTAAGATTTATCTTCACACTGTACACATAATCAACACAGAAATACATCTTTTGAGTGTGGAGTTTTTTTTTTCAAAACCATATCATCATTTTACTAAATTAAGAAAATAAAGATAACTTTAAGATTGTTCTAGAACCTTAGAGCCTTAAGGACTGACTCCCAACCAGAAGAAGCTTTAGGCAAGTAATGTAGTCCAGGAATTTCTCATTTTCCAAGTAAATCTCTCAGTCAAGAATTAGAGTACCTGTCATCAAGAAAGAAAATAAAGAATGTACACACAATTGAATTTCATACTGCTAAACAATAAAAAAATATGAGCTAATGATATGATCCAGCCATATAAGACATTAAACACTTTTCAGAGAGCTCTGAAAAGCCATAGGCATTACACAAACATAAAGAATCATAACTTTGTATGTATTTGATTGCCTTAAGGTGGACAGCATTATTCTATCTGTGCATTTCAAGAAAAGAGATAGAAGAGTAGCATTCTATAGTCTTAATTTATAATCCTCTGATTGTATTTACTTCATTTTGTTTATTTTTCCAAAATACAATTATTTTCCTTTTATGTCTAATTTTCTTCATGAAAAATGTAGCAACTTATTTGGTAGATTCTAATTTCTTGGAATACACGAAGTCTTACTGGATAGATTCTTACACAAAGATCAGCAAACTTTTGCTGTAAGGGCCAAAGACTCAACATTTTAGGTTTGGTGGCCAAGAAGCAATGTCCTCAACTCTTTTAAGAACTATCCTCCCTGAAATACTCACTGTCTTTTTTACATTCTAGATTTAAATATGTTAAACCATACTTGGCTCACACACCATACAAAAACAGGTGGTAGGCCAGACTTGGCCTTTGTTTGGTGACGCCTGCTACAGAGTACTGACCGCTGAATAACAATCAGGTCACAGTTGTCTGGTCATCCATCAAAACCTGAAACTTAGTCATTTCTGCTTGTTGTTTGTATGAGAAGATAGCTCAGTTGGTAAAGATTCCGCCTGCAATGAAGGACCCGGTTTGATTCCTGGGTGGGGAAGATCCGCTGGAGAAGGGATAGGCTACCCATTCCAGTATTCTTGGGCTTCTCTTGTGGCTCAGCTGGTAAAAAATCTGCCTGCAATGTGGGAGACCTGGGTTCAATCCCTGAGTAGGGAAGATCCCCTGGAGAAGGGAAAGGCTACCCACTCCAGTTTTCTGGCCTGGAGAATTCCATGGACTGTACAGTCCATGCGGTCACAAAGAATTGGACACAATTGAGTGGCTTTCACTTTCATGACTAGATGACACCGTTCAAAAATCACCTCCATTTTGACCAAAGAAATTTCATGTGTCAAGTTTCTAATTCTTCCTGTTAGAAAACTATGCCCACATGGGACTTGCTCACCACCAGCTTGTGGTTGGCTGGTGTTCCTTGCTTTGCAGTCTCCAAGGCTTAGACTCTGGCCCTTCCCATGAGGTGCCAAACTTTGTCTTAGGTTCCTGTCATGGGTTAAATTATGCCCCAAAAAACGATATGTAGGGAAATCCTAACTTTTGGCATCTGTGAAAATGTGACTGTATTTGTGAAATAGTGTCTTTGCAGATGCAATCAGGTTAAGATAATATCATGGATTATAATCCAATATGACAGGTATTCTTCTAACAAGTGAAAAGTGAAAGACATACAGAAAACACCACGTGACAATAGACACAGAGACTGGAGTGAGGCAGCTATAAGCCAGGAAGTGCCAAGGACTGATGGCTATCACCAAAGCTGGGAAGAGGCAAGAAAAGATTCTCTCCACAGTCTCAGAGGAAGAATGCTCTGGCTGGCACCTTGATGTTAGACTTCAGCCTCCAAAAGTATAAGAGAATAAACTTCTGTTAAGCCACCTGAGGTCATGGTGTTTCATTACAGCAACCGAATACAGTGGGGCTCCTCAGAAGGAGACCCAGAGACAAGGACTTAGTACAAATGACTTTTTAAGAAAATGCTACCATTAGAAACCAGTAAGAAAGTAGAGAAAGCAGGACAGGGAAGAGTTTCAGAACAAAGTATGCGTGAGAGCTTAGGCAAAGTCCCAACCTCGGCCCCATCTTCTAAGGACCTTATCCCCGCTGAAAGCACAGGAGCTAATTTCATGCTTGGCAGTCACTGGCTGTCCCACCAGAACCCACCCACCCTCTGGCACCTCAGGCCCTGTGGGCTGGCAAAGCAGCAGCAGTTGCCAGCAGTAGTCGGGCAAGTACCTGAAGAAGTTGCAGGCACTAACCTAGGGACACAATTACTAGGGAATCTGGGATGACTTAGACTGCAAGGAGATCCAACCAGTCCATCCTAAAGGAGATCAGTCCTGAATATTCATTGGAAGGACTGATGCTGAAGCTGAAACTCTAATACTTTGGCCATCTGAAGCAAAGAATGGACTCATGGGAAAAGACCCTGATGCTAGGAAAGATTGTAGGTGGGAGGAGAAGGGGACAACAGAGGATGAGATGGTTGGATGGCATCACTGACACGAAAGACACGAGTTTGAGCAAACTCCAGGAGTTGGTGACGGATAGGAAAGCCTGGCGTGCTGCAGTTCATGCGATCACAGAGCCGGATACAACTGAGCGACGAACTGAACTAAACTGGAATGTATTAAATGCCATAATTTTCTTTAGGTTCTTGAGATTCACTTTAATTAAACCTGCAGGATACCTATAGAACTCAAAAAGTAATAATAGTCTATAGAAAAATGTTCATCAGTTCTGATAGCTACTTTGAATGCAAATAGTCATTTCATGGACAGCTGATTTCCAAAACACAATCTATACAAACCTCCTGTCTTCTTTTTCTTCTTTGGATATAATCCCTTGTTCACTGATAATTGAAACATGTTTATGGTAATTTGATTCCTGTTTGTTTTTCCGTCTATTTTTAGTGTAGAGGAATGGCAGGAATTTAAACACTCCTCTACTTTTACATCTAGGCAAACATCACTGAAACAATATCCGTTCAAGTTCAGTTAAGATTTTATGTTGATATACAGGCCTGACCCTTCTGGAATCAGAGAGATTATACATTCTCTTTTTCTTTCTTCCTCTCTTCCCTTTTTCTCCCTTCTTTCCTTATGTTATATCTGGATCACATTTCTTCTTTATCATTTCTGTTTTCATTCTCTTTCTAGGTTCTTCAAACTCTACTCCTCCACATCCACACCTTTCCTTATTCATGCATCTACATGCTTCTTGTTTGTTAGAAAGGAAAGAAAATAAAGCAAAAGAGGAAGGTGGGAAAAGTGAAAGGGAAAAAAGAACGGAAGCAAATAAGGAAAATAATTAGATACATTTATGGTTTAGTCAAGCATGAATACATTACTACTTTTTTTTTTTTTTAATTAAATGCCTGCTCCATGTAAGGCTTTAGGCTAGGTGGGGGTCTTCCCTGGTGGCTCAGAGGGTAAAGCGTCTGCCCGAAATGCGGGAAACCTAGGTTTNGGAAGGTGGGAAAAGTGAAAGGGAAAAAAGAACAGAAGCAAATAAGGAAAATAATTAGATACATTTATGGTTTAGTCAAGCATGAATACATTACTAATTTTTTTTTTTTTTTAATTAAATGCCTGCTCCATGTAAGGCTTTGGGCTAGGTGGGGGTCTTCCCTGGTGGCTCAGAGGGTAAAGCGTCTGCCCGAAATGCGGGAAACCTAGGTTTGATCCCTGGGTTGGGAAGATCCCTTGGAGAAGGGCAGGACAACCCACTCTGGTACTCTTGCCTGGAAAATCCCATGGATGGAGAAGCCTGGTAGGCTACAGTCCATAGGGTCACAAAGCGTCGGACATGACTGAGTGACTTCACTTTCACTTTATGGTTTAGTCAAGCATGAATACATTACTACTTTTTTTTTTTTTAAACTACGTGCCTGCTCCATGTAAGGCTTTGGCCTAGGTGGTGGGAAAGTAAAGTTAGACATGAAAATCACCACCTAATAGAGCAGACATCAAACAGCTGTAAATAAACTAACACAAAGCAAAAGGTGGACAAGTTCCCTAAGAGAGGCAGAGCTAAATGGCCGTGGCAGTGGACATGAAGGGAAGATGACATTCAGTTAGGCAGAGGACGGAGAGTGCAGCCAGAGTCTCATGGAAAGATGGGACTTGAGACAGGGCTTTGAGATAAAGATTTGCTTTCCCTTCTAATTTCTCCCATCCATTTCACTAAAAAATTCCTCAAGCGAGCTCTGGAGATCCCTTTCCTCATCACTCCTTCACTTCCTGGTTAATCTTCCTTCTCCTTTTAGTCTATCTTCAAAATTGACCTTTCAAAGAATACCTGTCACACTTTTACAGTCAAAATCCATACCTTGAAGACAGATTAAAAAAATAATAAACACCTTTTTAAAGGAAAAAAAATTTGCTCTTAACATCCCTAACATAGCAATATCTCAGGTTTGTTCTTTCTTTGACCCAGGCTAGACACGCTAATGGAAACTGCTTTGTGATTTCATCATGATTAGTGCCAGGGATTTACCACTGTATGTAGCCCTGGAAGATCTGTTCCAAGATATGCCAAAGGGGGAAAGGAAGGGATAAACTGGGAGTCTGGGACTGACATATACACACTGCTGTTGCTCCTGCTAAGTCGTGTCAGTCGTGTCTGACTCTGTGCGACCCCATAGACGGCAGCCCACCAGGCTCCCCCGTCCCTGGGATTCTCCAGGCAAGAACACTGGAGTGGGTTGCCATTTCCTTCTCCAATGCATGAAAGTGAAAAGTGAAAGTGAAGTCGCTCAGTCGTGTCCAACTCTTAGTGACCCCATGGACCAGGCCCCTCCATCTGTGGGATTCTCCAGGCAGAAGTACTGGAGTGGGGTGCCATTGCCTTCTCCGCATATACACACTATTATATTTAAAACAGATAACCAGCAAGGACCTACTATATAGCACAGGGAACACTGCTCAATATTCTGTAATAACCTAAATGGGAAAAGAATTTGAAAAATAATAGTTGCATGTATATACATAAGAATCACTGCTGTGCATGTGAAAGTAACATAATGTTGTAAATCAACTACAGTCATATATAAAATAAAAAAATTTTTAATGATTCTAGACTTAGGTATATACTCTTAACTGTGATTGCATCTTTGAAAATCTTTTCAATCCATCCTCACCCTTGAACAAGATTCAGCATATGAAGACACCTTTAAAAAGCATATTCTGCTCCAAACTACATGAATAATTAACCTGTATTTCATTAAAGATGTTAGAGAGAGAGAGGAACTAGGATTTACATTACCCACCACCCTGGAGAACCATACTACCCACTGTGAACTATCATTCTTATATCTTTCATTGGCTATCTAAGCCCCTTCTCTATTGATAAAAATAGAAGACTAAATTATTGTAGAACAGAATGCAAATTATATAAAGATTCAAGTTGAGATATGGTATTATAAATAGGAGTATAAATTAGGAAGAGAAGTGTGATAGAACAGGTGGAGAGAAAAATGGGTCCTAATATTTTAATCGTATATATTAACAATAGGGTGTCGAAGGATGGTTGCTCACCATGAAATAGCAGTTTAAATACACTACTTCCAAGTATAAAATTCTTTAAAAGGGCAAAAAACGCATCAAAATTTTGGTGTTCTTGCCTGGAGAATCCCAGGGACAGGGGAGCCTGGTGGACTGCCGTCCATGGGGTCGCACAGAGTCGGACACGACTGAAGCAACTTAGCAGCAGCGAGAGGGTAGTATAAATGTGGTAGCATAAGCCTATTATCTTTTATGTCCATTATTTTACACTTAAATTTGATAAACTAAGAACTATTAATCATATTTTTTAAGTTTTAGAAACAGTCACTACAAGAAGTGTCTCCTATGGTAAAGAATCTGCCTGTAATGCAGGATATACCCAGTTTCGATTCCTGGGTTGGGAATATCCCCTGGAGAAGGGAATGGCTACTCACTCCAATACTCTTGCCTGGAAATTTCATGGGTAGCCTAGGGGTCAACAGTCCATGGGGTCGCAAAGAGGACACGTCTGAGCAACTTTCACTCACTATGGAGTGATTCCCAGCAAAAACTACACAGGAAACCCTTAAAAGTGATTTCCTAAGTAAGACTAGAGAGATTAGGATGGAGGTGGCCAACCACTACTTTAATTATAAGTCCTTTGTCCTATTTGGGTTTTCCAAACTAGGTCCATGGATTCATTTACTAAAATTTCACAAAAGAAAACAATATACTGGGGAAATACTTTTAACACCAATTACTTGAATGAATTTTTTTTTTTTTAATTTTTGGTTGAAGGGTCTTATCCTAAACTACAGAGCTTTTTATTCTTAACGTAACTGAAGATATTTTCATGCTAAATCTAGATGCTAATAGAGATAAGTGAATTCAGATATAAAGGTTTAATTAAGAAATAATGGGAGAACAATCTTCAGTGGGAGACTGCTTTATTGATTTTTTTTTTAATGTGAATTAGATCATTTAAAAATATTTTGCTTCAAATGTCCAGTGCAAGGGCATCATTTGAGAATCAATGTCCTAAATATTCACAATTGGGTACCTCTCACCTAAAAATAGAGAGCCTCTATTTTATCAAAATAGATGCCCCTGTAGGTAGTGGCTGTGTGGGTCTCCTTCTGCGTTTCCTCTTTTCTTTTCTTTTCTTTCTCCATGTGGAGTTTTAATCTGTTGGGCATTTTTGCTCTCACTGCTTGTCTGTTCTTGTTCTCTTTTTATTTCCTCTTCTTATTCAATTAATCTGTATTTGCCATTCGTGTATCTGAGTCTGAGTATGTTTTAAATTATGTTACACAATTTAGTGAACAATTTGTTATTCCTTACTCTCAATTTAAAAAGTCGATCAATGGACTATTTATTTATTTCTGTTATAAAAATAGTAAAAGGAGACAAACAGGAAGGAAGGAAAGAAGGGATGAGGAAGAAAAAGGAGATGAGAGGGAAGGAGGGAATTTGGGGGACAAGAAGATACAAAAAATAGGTATAAAGAAGAGAAACACCTTTATTTTTATGTGTTTTACTAAAGTAGTCCTTATTTAATTTTTCAGGGGCCCTGATGGAAAAGAGCTATCACGATTCCAGTTGAAGTATAGTCTAAGTATTCTGTTTTGAATACCAAGATACGGAAATTTTCTCAGTTTTACTGAGGTATAACTTGACAAGTAAAATTGTAATATATTTAAAGTGCATAGTATGATGGTCTGATTATCTATATATAGTGAAAGGATTTTCTAGGATACGGAAATATTGACAAAGGTACTGAACCACATATTCAGAATCAGCAAGAGCTTTAGGAATTGCCTAAGGTCTGAAATCCAAGGGCATCCAAAGACTTGCCTCTTGTGTTATAGCTTTGTACTGGAAAATGGCAACCTCTGAGAAAACAATATATTCCAAATGACTTAATTCTGAAGCATCTTAAAATGGGTGCATTTTATTTAATATAAACCATATCTCAATAAAGTTGGTTAGAACTCAATGTTTTCACCTTTTTACTCACAGATGTATTATGTTTCTGGATTAGTCAGTATCATGTTCATTATCCCTTCGTTCAACATACATACTAGGGACTGTCACAGGTACTAAGAGAAAAAGATGAGCAAAAGTAGATATGGTGCCTGCCTTCATGGAGCTTACAGGCAGTTGCCAAATAGGCATTAGTAAAAGAACGACAACCACAAATGCATAACTCAACGATGCTGACAACTGCTACAAAGAGTACTGTGTGTCCCAGTACCACGCGGGAGAAGCTTCCACCCTACTCACACAGAGAGGTCAGGGTCTCTTCCTTAGAGAAGGGAGCACGGAATTTAAATCTGAAGATACATTGAAACTGAGGATAGGATGGGGTAAGGGAGTAGGGAAATATCCACATGGGATGAACACATGCTGGTGGAAACAGGTACTTTCAAAAATCAGAAAGATAATGAGGTAGAAGAAACCCATAGAATGAAGGGTGACATGGTGAAAAAACTTCTCTGAAGTCAGTTAAGGAAAAAAAATAAAGTTAAGCAAGGTTGTGTTGATACTACAGAATTGTAGAACTCAGAGAACTCCAATTGTCATTATTTTCATTTGGCATATTTACCTAAAGTAGCTAAATGATGGAATTAATCCATTGACTATTTCTATCAATGATGCCAAAGGAAATAACAAACCGATTTGACAAATTTTGAGTAAGTCCCTTTCAATTCGTACTATGGCACACACAAGCACTCTATTTAAAGGAAATGCTTCTCACAGCAGTTGTTTGATTGCTTTAACTTCTTACTCGAAAAACATTCTGTCTTTGACTGAAATGGTAAACTTTAACTGCGTTATTTTTCACCTAAATGGAATACCCATAAACACTGATAACTGGAGAAGCTGTACTTTATCATACAGCTAATCAAGTCAATGAAGCTGAAAAAATAAAACCAGTCATACTGGTCTACAGTCATAATTAGACCAAAATTTGGGACTGAAACTTTACTTTTAAAGCAGAGGATCTTTTAAAACAGCCAGTTGAAGGGCTTCCTATTGACGTTCATCAGTGTGACCTGGGAAAAGCCAAGCCTGGAGGCAGTATTGCCCAGTGGTTAAGAATTTAAATTCTAGATGTACAAAGATCTGGTTCTACATCTGCTCAGACTATCCTCCTGCTCTGTGACTTTAGACAATACACTTAGTCCCTTAATTTTCTAATCTAGATTTTGAGGAAAATGATAATTCCATCACAGGTTACTTGAAATAACATAGAGACATTATCCAATGTAAAGACTGACACTCAAATCTTAACCATTATTCGTAGGTTATATTAAGGAACTTTACATAGTTACCAAAGACTGCAATGTCAGGCTCCTTGGCATTTTCTAACAAACCGTCAATGTCAACATTCAGTGAGGTTGCAATCTGTACATCTCAGATTGAGACATCTGAGCAATTGTTTGTGATCATCAACTATCTGGGTCAAAATCCATGGAGGCAAAACAAAAAATCCCATCTCTTCTAGTATGTCAACACTCCTTTACACAACTCTCTGAAAGTAAGGGGCTCTCCAGGCAGGGTGGGGATACTCTAGGGAACATCTGTGATAAGACTGTTTTAGGGAAACTGAGCACATAAAATAGATCACAGTCTTCTGTTTTTTCACACTAGACTGCTTTTTGCACAAGATATTTTATTTTCATGGTAATTTAATAATTAAATGTTTCTCAGGGCCTTGAAATTCAGGATTCTCCTTTGAGTTGCTCCAATTCCCCTTTTTGTTGTGACCTTGGGATTAGTTATTTAGCTATTCTATACTCTTTTTTTTTTTTATACTCTAACTTTTTATGCAAAATGAGAAAAATGCCACTTTTATGAGCAGGCAGTAAATTCCTAACTAACACTTAGAGCACACTTTAGTTCCTTTCAACTGAGAAAATTAAAGTAAATGAAAATATTTCATTATTAATAATCTAATTCTCTTTGACTCTTTGATTAATACCATTTCAATATATGAGCATTTCAAGATTGGGTCATATTCTATATAAATTTTTGAAGGTGGAAGCAATATACAAATAGATAAATTTGAGTTAAAATTAATTCTCCTAAGAAGATTTAAAGTGGACATAATACTTCGTGAATTAAGCATAAAATAGCAGATCCAAAGACAGCCTCCTACAAAAACCAGTAGCAAATTGCTACTTTATTTTATTTTCATTAGAGGGGAGATAACCACTTTTAACAATTTTGAATTTTTTGATGATGTAAAACATCACACACACTGTGATGATTTTTAAGTAAATTGAGGTTGGGTCCAAGAGGCCCACATCCGATACAAATGGTACACACAGAATGTCATTTTGGATTGGTTAAGTTTCCCGCCCTGTCACCCCCCGCCAAATCCCTAACTCTGAGGCATTTCTCACCACTACATTCTTCTTCATGATATTCTGTTAAAAATATGATGATATAACATGGATGGATATTTTCAGGGGATCTTACAGAGTACTGACATTTCAATTGGTGCTCATTTTGTTAGTTTCAACTTTCTTAACATCCTTTTATGAAATGTATAAACCTACTAACATAAAAGCCATATTCCAAAGGAAGGGTTTGAAAGTGTTAAAGGAAAGTGTCAGATATGTTACAAAGTCCTACCACTGAACTCTGCATTACCCTTTCCCTTTCATATTTAACATGCACGCAGCTGCTCATGCCATGTAATCAACTGATTGTTACACAAGCATTTTCTAAAGCTATGACAATCTCAGATTTATGAGGTCAAGAAGTGCAGACTTAATCCATTCAATAGCTGCAATTTATCGTCTGATTATAATTGTATACACAAACACAGTAATGATTTAGATGACATAGTGTAAAGATGAAATCCGTTTATTTTAAAAGGGTTTCTAACCTTTAAAATATGTTGCCATGAACACCTTTCGATGTCCGCTTTTAACAACACAATTATTATTGTTTTATTGATCAGGGTTTTATTACGGATTTGACACTTATATTTCATGCTAATCGAAAAAGGTGTAATTTTTCTGCACCATTTTAACAAGAATATGACTGTAATTAATTATATCACTATTATGTTTTCAGTGTCTAGAAAGAAGTGCTTAATTTATCACACATGTCTCCTACAGCATATGGAAACCTCTTTTAAAAAGACAGGGTGCGTGCTCCTTCCAGAGATGATAGGATGTGACATAGGAACTATATTTATAGATTTCTGCTGCCATGCTGACCTGGTTTTATAGTGACAGTTCTTTTGGAATGGGATTGTACATTAGCAACTCAGATAGCCTGGGTGGCACCAAATCCTACCATCGTTTGGTCTTATAATACTAATTAGTGGTCATTCCCTAATGCCTTCATAGATCAAGAAAACAGTCTGCAGACAAGGCCAAAATGGTGCTGAATAACAGCAGTCAGATATACTTCAGATATTTTTTTCCTAGTTTGCAAGTTGTAACAAATGGTAACATGCCGTTGCCAACTTGCCTGGCTATATATGGCAGTTTTGTTCATTTAATATTTACTGTTATACATGAGTAGCTGTAAGCTCTACCTATAACATACACACACAAGTATGTATGTAATATTTACATTGATCTTTATTGTTAATGATCTCATCATTCTCCTAAAATACCACGGCTCTATTATACAAGAGAATTAGAACACTTATACACATAGCAGTACAATTTATGTTTCAAATGAAATTTTTAAAATAATTGGTATTCCGTGCTAATAAAGCCAAGCTTTTCCTTGCTCAATTTTTATATGGTGCTCAATAACAACCTTATTAAATCACATAAATTTACATTTCATTTTCCATATTACCTACATATATGAATTACATTTCATTATATACTGCTGTCCTGTATCTGTACCATTACACAGTTTCTATTATATGAATCTATAAATTCTAATTAATACATATAATTTGATACATTTAATAATGAAATAGATGATTTTGCATTTTTAAAAAATACTCAAAATCATTATATGTATCATAAGGTTTGATCTATCTCTATATCTTTTCTCTAAATTTTCAGTATGATGCTGATTAAATATTTTAGCCTATTATAAAATATTTGATTTAAGAACCTAAATGGGAAGGCATTAAATATTAAAATAATTTATAAATATGAAATTCTCTACCTAACATTATGTAGAATGAATGAAAAAGTATATAATATATTATAAGATGGAAAATGAAGTAAAATCAATAGTTGAATTGGTAGCATGTTCTAACTGTAATTAAACAGTTATGCTCACTTGCTTTTCTGCCACACTTCTTTAAATAGCACAATCCCAGTGGAAAAACACAGACTAACAGTTTTTCTTCTGTCTTTGAAAGAACTGAATCAATATTACTATAGTCAATATATCATTACCTTTAACAGAATGGTGACAGAAAAACATCACAAATAAAAATAAGTATTTCCTAGTAATTCAAAATTTAAAAGACAACTTATGTACGTTCCTGCCACACGTCACCTTAATTTAATACATTTTTAACTTTCACTTTTATGCAAGTGGTCCTTATCTGACCATTTTCATCACCAAAAAAAATGTAGCTTTACTGTTAGGGCTGATTTTACTTGAAGCTCTGTTTTCCATTTCATCATTATCCTTCTAGTTTAAACCTGCTGTGTTGTTGTTGCTGCTGCTGCTGCTGCTGAGTCGCTTCAGTTTGTCTGACTCTGTGCGACCCCACAGACAGCAGCCCGCCAGGCTCCCCCGTCCCTGGGATTCTCCAGGCAAGAACACTGGAGGGGGTTGCCATTTCCTTCTCCAATGCGTGAAAGTGAACTTTAAAATCATTAAAAATACACCGCTGCAGTAGAAGAAGGATTTGTGGAAAGTTGGTGAACGGTCTTATTCATTCAATATTTACTGGGCACCCACTACATTCTTGGCATTGTTGTAAGCCAAGGCAACACATCAGTGAACAACACACATCTAGATCTCTACTGTTTTAAAGCTTTAAAACGGGGAAGATGTGCAATTAACTATAGTTAACTACAAAGTAGGTTAGAAAGTGAGAGTGATGTGGGCAAAGAAAAAGGAATGAGGCGAGGGGAGTGGGGGTAATGGGGATTGAAACTGTTAATAGTGGAGTCTGGACAGGTATTACTANGAATCAATATTACTATAGTCAATATATCATTACCTTTAACAGAATGGTGACAGAAAAACATCACAAATAAAAATAAGTATTTCCTAGTAATTCAAAATTTAAAAGACAACTTATGTACGTTCCTGCCACACGTCACCTTAATTTAATACATTTTTAACTTTCACTTTTATGCAAGTGGTCCTTATCTGACCATTTTCATCACCAAAAAAAATGTAGCTTTACTGTTAGGGCTGATTTTACTTGAAGCTCTGTTTTCCATTTCATCATTATCCTTCTAGTTTAAACCTGCTGTGTTGTTGTTGCTGCTGCTGCTGCTGCTGAGTCGCTTCAGTTTGTCTGACTCTGTGCGACCCCACAGACAGCAGCCCGCCAGGCTCCCCCGTCCCTGGGATTCTCCAGGCAAGAACACTGGAGGGGGTTGCCATTTCCTTCTCCAATGCGTGAAAGTGAACTTTAAAATCATTAAAAATACACCGCTGCAGTAGAAGAAGGATTTGTGGAAAGTTGGTGAACGGTCTTATTCATTCAATATTTACTGGGCACCCACTACATTCTTGGCATTGTTGTAAGCCAAGGCAACACATCAGTGAACAACACACATCTAGATCTCTACTGTTTTAAAGCTTTAAAACGGGGAAGATGTGCAATTAACTATAGTTAACTACAAAGTAGGTTAGAAAGTGAGAGTGATGTGGGCAAAGAAAAAGGAATGAGGCGAGGGGAGTGGGGGTAATGGGGATTGAAACTGTTAATAGTGGAGTCTGGACAGGTATTACTAATAAGGTGTCATCTGCAAGAAGAGTCCAAGCAGGGGAGGGAGGGAGCCATTCAGTACCTGCAGGATGATGGTCCAAGCAGAGCGCACAGAAAAGACAGGAGTTTTTCTGATAGGTAAGGGTCAGCAAGTGTTGGGGCTGAAGCACAGGTGGGAGGTAGAGGTGAGAGAGGAGAGGTAGGACATGTGCAGCCAGGTCAGAGGTGAAAAGGACACTGAGCATGTGAGGAAAGGTCATTGGCTTCCTACTCTGAGCAAGCTGGCAGGCTATGGCTGGGTGCCCTTCAGTAAGAAGCCCAAGGTCATCTATCTCACATTTTAAGAGGATCACTTAAAGACGGGGCTGTCTTGAGAGCTGGCTGTCAGGAGATATGCATGAAGTGGGGAGAGGATGGCAGGAATCCAGTGAAGAGAAGGGGAAGATTCAAACCCAGGGTAGGCTTAATTTAATATCACTCCTCCTAATTGTTTAAACCTACCCAAATGCCTTTGGTAGGTAAAGCTAGTTGAAAATCAGAACTACTTAGGGTCACACTTTCATTTTCAGATTAATTTCAAATGCAAGAGACAGCACTTTCTTAAAAAGCAAAGTGTATACAAGATCCTTATAGGTTCATTTTTACCCTTCTAGCCAAAATAATTGTTTTCATATCATTCTTGTTTTACTGTTTATAAGTGATATAATCACAATATAATTACTGATTAAATACATTCATCTCAGAACTTCCATGATCTATGGGCTACTAATTACCTTCATAGCTATTCATTCTTTCTTTTATTAAATATTTTGAGTACACACTATGATCCAAACATTGTGTTTGGCGGTTAGGTATAAAATAAGAACTTTCATCCTAGTTCACCTAAGATGATCTCTTACACCCATTATTTGTAGCAAGAATTCTTCTAATTACATACAAAGCATTTCTTAGGATTCACTAAAACAGGTTGCAACAGCAAATGAAGACAGTTCCTGCCTCGGCCTGCAGTACAGGAAGGACACATATATCTCACCATCCATACAAAGTAGACGGTTAAATGCCAAAATCAAGCCATGAGCATAATCCAGAAACAGCACGGTGGCAGGTTTTAAAGAATGAGGAGGACTCAAGAAGCAAAGGTGAGATAGAGATAACTTTCTCTTTCCTTCTCCCATGAGACAGAATGGTGAGAGATACTTGCTCAACCATACACACCTAGGTGACCTTGGAGTTGGTGATAACCTTTCAGGTATGATACCAAAAGCAGGAGCCATGAAGCAAACAAACAAAAAAGATGGACTTCATTAAAATTAAAAACATCTCTGCAAAAGACACAGGTAAGAGAATAAAGAGACAAGCCACAGACATGGAAAAAAAAAAAAAACTTTGCTAAACATACATTTGATACAGGACTGGTATCAAAAATGTACTAAATAAAAAACCTCGTAAAACTCAACAATATGAAAAAAGCAACCCTATTAAAAATGGGCAAAAGATCTGAACAGACAGCTCAACAGAGATGCAAATATAGATGGCAAACAAGCAAATGAAGATGTGCTCCCCATCATATGTCATCAGAGATGGGCAAGTTAAAATAACAAGATGCTGCAACACACCTATTAAAATAGCTGAAATCCAAAACACTGACAACACCAAATGTTGGCAAGGATGTGGAACAAGAGGAATTCTCCTTGCTGGTGGGAAAGCAAAAGAGAATAACCACTTTGAAGACAGCTCAGCAGTTTCTTATGAAACTAAGCATGCTCTTACCATATGTTTCAGCAATTTTACTCTTTTGTCTTTACCCAAAGGAGTTGCAAACTTATGTCCACACACAAACTCACACACAGATGTTTACACCAGCTTTACTCACAACTGAAAGCAAACAGAATGTCCTTCAACAGATGAATGAATAAACTGGTACATATATACAATAGAATAATATTCAGTGGTAAAAAGAAATGAGCTATCAAGTCACCGAAAGACAGAGTAACCTTAAATGCATACTGCTAAGTCAAAGAAGCCTACATGAAAAAGGCTACATACTGCATAATTCCAAGTTTATGACTTTCTGAGCAAGGCAAAACTGTGGAGACAGTAAAAAGATCAGTGGTTGACAGAGATCTGAGTGAGGGAAAAATGAATGTGATACTCTCTCCTCAGCATCAGATCCACTTTTTGTGGTTTCAGTTACATGCAATCAATTGTGGTATGGATATGGAAAATTCCAGAAATAAAGAACTATTAAGTTTTAAATTGCTCACTGTTCTGAGTAGTGTGATAAACTCTTGAACTGTGCACTCCATCCTGTCCAGAATCTCCAACCATATACTTCACCTACTCCCGACATCTAACACTGACAACATCATGACTGGAAGATCCAGGATCACCCAAAGGAGCTGACCCTATAATGATATATTTTAGAAGGTCAATAATAGACTAATGTTATGTCATAACGCTTTTATAATTCACTTCTCCTCATCTCATCATGTGGGCATTTTATCATCTCATATGATCACAAGAAGAAAGGTGAGTACAATATAATAAGGTATTTTGAGAGAGCCCATGGTCACATGACTTTTATTACAAGGTATTGTTATAAACAGTCTATCTTATTATTCATTATTGTCATTAATCTCTTACTGTGCCTAATTTATAAATTAAACTTTATCATAGGTATTTAAGTACAGTAAAAATGATGGTACTTACAGGACTCAGTTCTACCACAGTTTACAGCATTCACTAGGGTTCTTGGAACAGATCCCCCATGAATAAGGAGTACTACTATAGATGAAAAGCACAAAGAATTTTTAAGGAAGTGAAGCAGATATGCGGATGACACCACCCTTATGGGAGAAAGTGAAGAAGAACTAAAGAGCCTCTTGATGAAAATGAAAGAGGAGAGAGAAAAAGTTGGCTTAAAGCTCAACATTCAGAAAACGAAGATCATGGCATCTGGTCCCATCACTTCATGGCAGACAGATGGGGAAACAGTGGAAACAGTGGCTGACTTTATTTTTCTGAGCTCCAAAATCACTGCAGATGGTGACTGCAGCCAGGAAATTAAAAGACGTTTACTCCTTGGAAGGAATGTTATGACCAACCTAGACAGCTTATTAAAAAGCAGAGACATTACTTTGCCAACAAAGGTCTGTCTAGTCAAGGCTATGGTTTTTCCAGTGGTCATGTATGGATGTGAGAGTTGGACTATAAAGCAAGCTGAGTGCTGAAGAATTGATGCTTTTGAACTGTGGTGTTGCAGAAGACTCTTGAGAGTCCCTTGGACTGCAAGGAAATCCAACCAGTCCATCCTAAAGGAGATCAGTCCTGGGTATTCATTGGAAGGACTGATGTTGAAGCTGAAACTCCAATACTTTGACCACCTGCTGTGAAGAGCTGACTCATTTGAAAAGACCTTGATGCTGGGAAAGATTGAGGGCAGGAGGAAAAGGGGACGACAGAAGATGAGATGTTTGGATGGCATCATCAACTCGATGGACATGGGTTTGGGTGGACTCCAGGAGTTGGTGATGGACAGGGAGGCCTGGTGTGCTGCAATTCATGGGGTCGCAAAGAGTCGGACATGACTGAGCAACTGAACCAAACTGAAAGTGCTCTATTCTGCAACAATCAACACAGGTAATTATTCTTTTGCCAAAATCCGAAGAGTATACAACACAAAGCATAAACAAACTCTTATGTAAACTACTACACTTTTATAATAATCTATCAATACTGGCTCAGCACTTTTAACAATTGTACCACACTCATCCAAGATATTAATAAAAGAGAAAACTGTATTTGAAAGGCTGATGGGTAATATGGGAACTCTCTTTGTACTTTCTACTCAATTTTTCTGTAAATCTAAAACTGCTCTAAAAAATTAAAGGCTATTAGTCAAAAAAGAAAGCTTAAGAAAAATGAGTAAGCGAGCTACATATTAGAATATATATATACACACCACACACATTCCTTTGTTAAAGATTTGGCAATACCTATAAATGTACACATATATTCAGAAGATATTATATATGTGCATATATACCTCAATATATTTTCTTTTATGAGTTATCTGTTAAGATTTTTTATTTGCTTATTAGGCTATTCCTCATTTATTGCTGATGTTTCAGAATTCTCTCTATATCCAGATACAATTCTTTGTCAAATAAACATATTGTGGATATATATATATGTATATATATATATGCATGTATGTATGAATTCATATATGTACATATGTGTAAATATATTAAAAATTCTTTGTGAATTCATATATATAATATGGCAAATATATATATTCACAGTACATACTTTTGGCAAAGAAATTGTATCCAGATATATAAAGGACCCCTAATGATCACTAGCAAAAGAAAAATATCTTAAAAACAATGAGCAAAATAACAGATACTTCATTACAATATATATATGCATATATATATATATAAAGGGACAATGGGCATACGAAAAACTCTACGATGAGTTAACACTTCGCATCCACCAGAAAGACTAAAATAGAAAGGACTGACAAAACCAATTGTTAACAATGTGAAATGAATGGAACCTTCAAACACTGGTGGTAGGGATGTAAAAAGATACAACCTCGCTGGCACACTATTTGGCTGCTTCTTAAAAATACCCTACCCTATGGCCATTATGGCCAAGTAGTTCCCTTGGTATCCATACAAAAGAAGTAAAAACTTATTATGTTCACAAAGATTTACATCCTAATCTTCCAAGCAGCATTATTCATAAGAGTGGAAAAGTGGAATACATTGTGGTATATCTATACAATATATAAGCCCTCAGAAATAAAGGATGAATGAACTACTTGTATATGCAAAAATATGCAAAAATATAAAAAACATTCTGTTAAGCAAAAGAAGCCAGAACCTAAAGAACACATACTGTGTGATCCATTTATGTGAAATCTAAAAACAAGTAAGACTTATCCAGTGTGACAGAAATCAGATAAATAGTTGCAGGGAAATTGCCTGGAAAGGGACATCAGGTAAGTTTCTGGAAAATATTATTTGTCTTGTTTGAGGTGATCACTGTTTGGCTGTATACAATTGACAGAACTCACAGAACTGAACATTCAAGACCTATGTACTTTACAGTATGTTAATTATAGCTAAATATAAATGTCCAGATGCCAGCACAATAAAATATACACATATGAATTAAAATGTTTCCTACTATAGAATTTGGGCAGACCCTTTTCCCAAGCTAATCATATTGGAGACAGATTGAAATATTTTATTATATGCTTATTACTCTCAGGGATTCTTACCCTTAGAGAGTTTCATTCTACACTAAATAAGCAAAACTGAATGTCCCCAAAGAGAATCATGCAGTGTTCTTAAGTGTGAGACAAGAAGGTATGTTTTCCCTAATGAGGTGTCTCAGAATTTCGTTTCACTTCACACAGACATGCTTATGAACTTTTGTAACTACTGGTGCTATATTTCTGAACATCATCACCTTAACATCTGAAATTTAAAGCTCACAAGAATCAACCCTTTAGTGAGTGCTTTCTTTAACTGAAGAGGAACACTGCTTCAAAATTTAAATCATGTTGAGCATTTCTGAGCACTACATCTATTTTTGTAAATGCTTCTTTGTTTTCATTTGCGTTCTTTCAGTGAGTTTCTACTCTTTTCAACAAATACCTCAATAGGTTGTCCAAACTATTCTCTAAGAAATCAGGAGCTCAAATAAAAGTTCAGTGATCACTCATCCATATCCAACCACTAGACAGTTCAAATGTATTAATTTCTCAAGAGAAAAAAATGGAATGAGAGCCCAGGTATCAAATTAAATGAAGTACCCTCTTTGCTCAAATCCTGGTGGAATTATCTCAAAACTAAAATGGAAAGAAAAAAAAAAGGTTGAGTAGAAATTATAACTATGCCATGATAAGGCACAAATGCAAAACCATATTCGAAATATTTAAGACCATATTCATGATGAATCTGATTAAGTGAAGGGTACTTTAAAACCTGACTTTACCTGAGTTTGTGCCTAGTGACAGCCACTGGTGCTGCTATGAACAATAAAAATAATGGCCTTTAATGATTTCAAGGTGAGAAGGTTACAGTTTAGGACTTGCGTTGTTAACTCTGATTTCGTCCACTCAAGGATTCCAATTATGATTTTTTGCACATTCTTTACCTGGCTAAGGCAAACACTAATGGCTAAGAACCATTCAGGTCTCAAACTCATCACTTCTTTTTTTAAGAAATCATTCCTAAATGCTCCTCACTCTCAGTCTTTCTTCTTGGTTATTCTCAAATCACATGCTATCATAACAACTTAGAATTTGTAATCAAACATATTTTGATTTTTATGTAACTAGCACTGTGATGATTCATTTAATGTTTCTCCATCACTTATCTTCAAAGTTCCAGCAGGACAGGGACAATGCTTACCGTGTTCATCTGTGTAGGTCCAATCTCTCTGGTGAATGTATGAATCATCACAATGAGATAGGAAGATGACATATAAAAGCCTTCTCATGACCCTACACTAGTGACCTATTCAGATATTCAAGTAAGAAGAGAGAAATTCATTTGTAGACTATAACATCCTCAGCAATGATATCCATTAGATTTCAAGTTCAATTTTTTGCACACAATGATCCAGTTGTTCCAGTACCATTTATTAAGAGCACTTTCTACTTCATTGCCTTTGTATCTTTGTCAAAAGTCAGTGGTTTATCTACCTGTGGGTTTATTTCTGAACTTAATTCTTTCGAAAGATTCATTTATCTGCCTTGAAGCCAATTCTATACCATTTTGATCACTGATTCTTGAAATCAGGTAGTTTCAGGCCTCCAACTTTTTATTCTTTAAAATGTTTTTGAACATTCTAGGCCCTTTGTATTTCCATATGAAACTTAGAATCAGGTGTCAATCTGTACACAGGCCTGCTGACATTTTGAGTAGATTATGTACAATATATAGATGAATTTAGGAAGAAGTAACCTTGGTAATAATGAGCCTTCAGAACATAAGCAAAATATATAACTCCATTCTTTTAGATTTTCATTAACTTCTCTCAGCAATATTTTACAGCAATTTAATGCCATAGCTTCTTTTGTATTTTGTCGGATGTACCCCTCATTAATTCATATATTTTTATACTATTTTAAATGATATATAATTTCTATTTAAAATTTTATTTTCTGATTATCAGTTGGCAGTTCATTAGAAACACAATTGAATATAAACATTGATATTATATCCTTCAATCTTAAAAGTTTTCTACATGGATTGANATAATTTCTATTTTAAATTTTATTTTCTGATTATCAGTTGGCAGTTCATTAGAAACACAATTGAATATAAAGATTGATATTATATCCTTCAATCTTAAAAGTTTTCTACATGGATTGATGAAGATATCTTTGAAGTTATCAATGATAGCAAGACATTTCACAAATGTAAAAACTTTACAATTAGCATGAATAATAGAGATGAGTGACACATTTTTTAAAAAAAATTATCATTCTGTATTGGAGTACAGCCGATTAAAAATATTGTGATAATTTCAGAAGGACAGCAAAGGGACTCAGCCATACACGTACATGTATCCATTCTCCCCTAAACGCTCTCTCCATCCAGGCTGCCACTTAACATTTGAGAAAAGTTCCCTGTGCTCTATTGTAGGTCCTTGTTGGTTACCCATTCTAAACACAGCAGAGGTACGTATATTGACTCATTTTTATAAGGATAGGTATTTCTAGGTATTACTATAGCTCTATCACTAGAACATTCTGTTCAGCCCTTTTGCTTAAACGAGAAAATGTGGAAGACATACACACTGTAAACTTCAAAACTTTACAGAAACATCATCTAGTACACACTACTACCTAATCATATTTGAACAAGTGAAGGGCATAGATTAATAAACAATGAATGTTTGGAAGATCAGTTCTGAATACAGGAAACGTGAACTGCCACCACAGATTTTAGAATATTCTGTGCCACCTTAGTAGAAATTCAGATATTAGAATGCTCTCCTTACTCATCCCTTCAGTCTGATCACCTTTTATGATTAAACATGTGTTACATGATTTGTCTTTGTCTTAAAATATATGGAGATTGAGGAGTCAGTAGAATAACTTTAAAAATTTATACCGCTCCCCAACTATGAGTTATGAAGTTATTGTACATAACTTCTAAACAAAAGTTGCAGCTTTATTTCATAATTGCCTTGGACAGTATAAATGTAGCCTTTTTGGAAAATTTTGAATGTAAAAGTGATCCAGTTGAAGGATCAGTTGCTCAATTAATCATTTAAGCATTCTTCTGGATGATCCAGTTAGTGAGGCAGATTAAATTTTCTTCTTCATAGTTCCACACTCATCCTTCCTGCATTTAAGTTCTCAAGAGTCCAAAATAGACTTGTGTTCTTCAAGGCATACAAATAACCCCCTATCTTATAAACTTTAGTCATGAGAGTGGCATGGAGGTGATTCTGCTATTTAAAAAAATAATAAATAAAAACTGGGGGGAGAGGAATTTGGACCATATCTTTTGTCACACTTATTAGAGGAAGAAAGAGAAGGAGCGGAGAAGGAAGGGGAGAAAGGAGGTGGAGAAAACAAAATCCTTGCCTTTCCATGTTAAATGTTTAACAGCTTCAGAATCCTCAGCCCATGATAATGGGTTGAGGATTATGAAATATTTCACAGGGGAGACTTCCTTGATCAAGGGAGGTCATCTCAAAATGCTTTAGTGTTTATAGCTCCTTTTTGAATCTCTGCTTCCGTTATTACAGTGGTCATATGAGATATACTATTGCTTCTCACAGAAGATCTGCTCTGTTGAGTTTTAGGAATTTGGGGAAAGGAACCTCTTCCAAGCTGTCACATTTGGTCTCTTCACTGCCAGGCAAATGGTCAGGATCAAAGGACTCTGCCTGGAGAAACGGTCTGTTGGATGACAGAGGAAAACAGGCTTGCCAAGTTTCTTAATATTTGTCACGTTTTTCCACGTTCAGTAAAAGGACCCAATGCTACTGAATTACTGAGTGATTCATCAAGTTTTAAGTAAACAGTTAGTAAATAAACTATCCCAGACATGACATTTCGAAAACATGCTTTTTCCCGATCAATATTGCTTCTGTAAAATTTTCAGTGGAAACTATAAATTAAGGTCAATGTGAGTTCTTGACAATATCACTGAGTTTAAAGAGCCACGGATGCAGATCACCCAAAAGTAGCTTCAAAAATATTACTCCCCGTTGAACTTGACTGCAAGAGAATTATTAGAAGTATTTTCTTTTAAATAACATACAACTAAATTTTAAAGGTTAATCATCCTGAGTCCTCACACAGGGCTCAAATAAGAATTATTATTAGTTTACAATTGCTAAAATAGTATTTCTAGATATTTTCACCAGTTAATACAGAAAATAGACAGTGCTGACTAGGCCATTAGTCCACTGGTTAACAGTGTACTCAAGAAAAATTTGACAGTGTGACATGGAACTTCTTGGTTCAGTTCTTTGATTCTCCTAATCCTAATATAGAAAGGTAGTGGTAACAGAGTGAGGTTAGAGATCATTAACTCCAACACTCTTGTTTCAAAACTGAAGAAGCTGAGATCCAAGGAAGTTAAATGATGTGACCATGTTCTCATTGCTGATTCTAAACAGGGCAGTGATTAGAACACTCATCTCTTGACACACGATTTAGTGCATATGGGGTCAATCTGCTTCCTACAAAAGTTCCTTGCTCCTCTCCTCCTCCCAGTTCTCTATTTCCCCCCAACACCATCCTTTTTCTTCTTCAGTTCAGTTACTCAGTCGTGTCCAACTCTTTGTGACTCCATTAATCGCAGCACGTCAGGCCTCCCTGTCCATCACCAATTCCCAGAGTTTACTCGAACTCATGTCCATCGAGTTGGTGATGCCATCCAGCCATCTCATCCTCTNTTAAATGAGATAAACAGATTATCTCATAAAAAACCTGGAGTCTTTTAGACATAAATAAATGTTGTAATTACAATTTATCTAAATGTTTAAACATCTTTTGTCTTCCAGACAACAATGAACTAGCTTGCACAGAATAAAATTAAATTTAAATTGTTATTTTATGTGTGGCTCTGGTCATGCTTTTAAATGATCTGCAGACTGAGTTCATGATCCTTGCTCTGGGTTCTTCACCACCAGCATATATGTCCATTCAGCCTTGCTTGTTTCCAGCTCAAAACACTTTTGGAAAAATACTATTAACCCTACTCAATAAGGACAATAAAGCAACAATATCTAAGATCCCACAATCGTTATTTCTGAAACTAAACCATTTTAAATTGTCCTCAATGTAAGCAAAAAGAGATAATACTGCTATGAGTCTCTCTCGAGACAGAGGTGGATATTTTAGGATGATTTTTTTTTTAATACAGCAAAAATTTGGTTCGTATCCACTTAATATTTCTATAATAAACTTTTAAAAATAAAACTTTAAGACATTAGATGATAATACTACCATATCAGAGATCTTCAGCCTTTAGGAAAGCTGTTTTTCCTAATCAATCACTATGATCACCTGTCACTGGAAATAACTGAATATTACATTCAACTGTATTTATTATTAATGATAACTTAGGGAATTGTTGTTCTTATTGTACTTTGATTTTTGGAAAACATATACTAAGGGACAGTTGCTCTCTCCACTTTGATGAAAGCAAACTCGAATTGTGGACCCACCAACTGCCTGTGTACTTCTGAAAATAAATGGTTTTTTCCTAAAAATATGCAATAAAATCCTTTGAAATTCCTTTGACCTTGCATTGAGGTTAGAAAGGTCTACGTGTGTGTTTTTTCTGGTTTGGGGTTCGTGAGTTCTGTGACACAGTGGAAACAACTTTGAAGGCATACCATAAGCCACCAGGTATATAAGAGGACATTATTATTGCCACAAAGTGTTTGTCACNCATTGAGGTTAGAAAGGTCTACGTGTGTGTTTTTTCTGGTTTGGGGTTCGTGAGTTCTGTGACACAGTGGAAACAACTTTGAAGGCATACCATAAGCCACCAGGTATATAAGAGGACATTATTATTGCCACAAAGTGTTTGTCACTCAGTCATGTCTGACTCTTTGTGACCCCATGGACTGTAGCCCACCAGGCTCCTTTGTCCATGGAATTCTCCAGGCAAGAATACTAAAGTGGGTTGCCATTTCTTTCTCCAGGGAATCTTCCCAAGCCAGGGATCGAACACAGTTCTCCCGCACTGCAGGCCGACGCTTTACCCACTGAGTCAGCAGGGAAGCAGGACATGGGAGGCAATAAATCATTCTATTACCAGTTTGCTACAAGCCAGTTAGCCTGTGCTACCTAGGACATGGCCAATAAGTCATAAAATTTGGAGGCCTTTCACCAGAAAGGTGCTTCATACAGGGCACATGCCTCTCTCCACTCTTTTTTGCTTCTCTCTCAAAAATATTTGGAAAATTCTTGGGCCCTTTCCTAGGAATCTGACAATAAACCAAGATGAGAGAAGAAGCTCTATTAATGTGTAATACCATTTTACAGAGTGTAATTGTGATTGGGTTTTCACATTTTGGGGTATCTATTTCCATTTCCTACTTAGCCTATATCCTGAAATAGACTTTCTCAAATGCTTCTTCCCATCAGTTTACCAGATTGGTAAATATGAAAACACCTAGTCACAGAACTAACCTGATAGACTGATCAAACAGAAAGGAACTATGTGGGGGTATAATGCAGCAGGATGAAATCTGGAGATCTTAAGTAGGCCTTGTTACTTCCATGTATCACCTCATTGACTCAGTGAAGAAGGTAAATATTAATAGGACAAAGAAAACGCAGTTCAACTTTTGGGTTTTGAGATCCATTGTAATTTTCTGATAATCAAAAGAATATCAAAATATCATTTTACTTGTAAGAGTTGGTCATGGTGCATGTAAATCAGTGAAGTTAGTACTCTCCCTCTCACGATTCACAGAATTAAAAATGGCTGAAAGACTTAAATTTAAGACAAGGTCCCTTAAAACTCCTAGAAGAGAACACAGGTAAAATTATCTCTGACATAAAGCACAGCAATGCTTTCTTAGATCAGGTTCCCAAGGCAATAAAAATAAAAGCAAAAATAAACAAATGGGACCTAAACACACTCATAAACTTTTCCACAGCAAACAAAAAACAAAAAGACAACCCCTGGACTGGGAGAAAATATTTGAAAACAATGCAACTGACAAGGACTTAATTTCTAAGATATGCAAATATCTCATATAACTCAATAACAAAAAACAAACAGCCCAATCAAAAAATAGGTAGAAGACCTGAATAGAAATTCTCCAAAGAAGATGGACAGATGGTCAATAGGCACACAAATACATACTGAACATCACTAACTATTAGAGAAACACACAGCAAAACTACAATGAGTTGTCACCTCACATGGGTCAGAAGGGCCATCATTAAAATGTCTACAAATAATAATTGCTGCAGAGAGTGTGAAGAAAATAAAGCCCTCAAAGTCTTTATAGTGATAAAGACCCTCAGTTACTGGTCTTTACTATCATGGAGAGAAAAGTTTTTTAAAAAAGAAAAGAAAGTCAAAGGGAATACCACCACAAGGAGGAAAGAAGCTACTCTTAGTTGAGTCCCTGAAAAAATTCCCATTATTTAGTTGAGTCAGTTGGAGTTTTGTTATTGGTCATTTGGGACCAAAAGTTCTGATTAATAGTATTCCTGAAATACCAACTTAAAGGATTCAAGGCACTATTATAAAGAGAAAAATAAGGTGGCTTCAAATTGATAATTGCCCTGAGGAAGACTAGACAGCAGTCCCCAATCTTTTTTTGCACCAGGGACCGGTTTCGTGGAAAACAATTTGTCCACAGACAGGGGTGAGGGGGTCGCACAGAGTTGGATGTGACTGTAGCGACTTAGCGGCAGCAGCAGGGGTGAGGGAGGGATGGCTTTGGTATGACTCAAGCACATTAAATTTATTGAGAACTTTGTTTCTATTTTTATTACATCAACTCCATCTCAGATCATCAGGTGTTAGATCCTAGAAGCTGGGGGCCCCCCGGAGAAAAGGACACTTGCATAGAGTGATTTTATACTTTGTTCTGCTAGGGGCTTACGCTAATAAATGATATTCATTTACACTGTATCCTAAATCAATTGCACCTGACTGATATTCTGATTCTAAAAAGTGGGCTGACTAAGCCCCATGATGACTGACATGGGCAAAGGGGCAAAATGCTCTGAGGGGTAAAGTCTCCCTATTCTGGAAAAGATACTGGGTTTTACTCTTGGGCCAAGCTACTTGATCCAAGTGGCTGCCTGGAATAGTGTGTAGAAAAGCATTCTGAAGCTGGATCTGAGCTCAACAGAAAAGAGGTCTCAGCTGATTATTGTCATAGGAGTGAAAGGGGAAAATGTAAGAACTAAGCTGGGAGTTTTTGCTATTTCTGCCTGCCTATAGAGTCTTATTTTTCAAAAGCAGAGCCCTTGAGCAATGACTTATTCCAACACGAATTTCCTGGGTCAGTGAATAAATTCAATAGCTTCTGCTATGTAAATTTGCAATATCAAACATTACAACTAAAAAAGATTTAATCTTTGGCCTGTAACTTTCTCCTGGAAAATTCTTACGAAATTCACTAAATTGAAAGGGGTGCTTTCTAACAACTTAAAATGAGAGAGGATTCAGGGAGCGGATAGAGGATTGGTTATATACCACATAGATAAGAAGCAATTTTATTTAAATCAGCCATAAAATCATCTGGCCAGTTTTTTGAAAAAAAGAAACTGACCAAGGTCTGCACAATACATAGAGTAAAATCATCTCATATTGTATTTAGACTGATTTGAATGACAATAGAAGGAGAAATGTAATGCAAAATACTGTAACTTTTACCACCCATCTGTGGGTAACACACTGCTAAGATACAGCATATTTACAGTAGAAAGAAGGCGGCCAGATTTGTCCCAATTAACCTTGTAACTAGATGTACTCCAGTGCTTATTAATGACAGTAATGAGATGCAGACAAGACAATGCATTAAACATCATTGGCATATAAATTAAATTCACATACAGTTTAAAAGGAATAGATACCTTTATGCACTGGACACGAAAGGAAATTATTAAGAAGCTATTTCACAAGAAAAAGCTAATTAGAAAGAAAATTCAATACTTTCTCTAGTGTTCATCTCCATCAGTGTTGGAAACAAGTTTGACCATGAACTAAGAAACTGTTCCCATTGAAATTACTGTGCAAGGTATGAAATTAATTTTATGATTGTCCCAATGGAAGCTACAGTAGCTACAAATACTTATATGCCCATTATCATTTTCCTCTATATTGGCCTACATTTTAATTTGCTTAGGTTTCTATCTAAAGCTTATGAATAATTTAAAGTAGAACTTCTGCTGTCTTTACAGCAAAATAATCATAGATAGAAGAACAAGATAGGCATTCTGCTGTACACAGAATTCAAGCTCAACAGCAAAAAAAAAAAAGTGAATATATACTGGAAGATTGTTTCAAAAGGCTATTTATAGGGCTATGTAATTAAAGGGCAGCTTGGTATGCAACATTTAGCAATATGACTTGTTCAGTATATTTGATAATTAGCTTAAAGGAATTTAGGTAGAATTGGGGTGCTCTGTGATTTAGTTCTTAGAAGATAGTGTCCCATATTTTAGAAGAAGGATCTGAAATTTTTTCAGGGCTAAACACAGTGAAATTTGATTAGGACACTGACCTCTCCTGATAATTTTTACCAAATATTACCATAGTGAAAGGCTGAACACAAAACTGGGTCTTTTCAATTGTCACAGGCTCATAGCTACTGCTTTTCTCCTTGAAATCTAACTAAAAATGGGATCCAGTCATAACAATAGCAGCCACCAAAGAGGAGGGGGATCTCCTCCCACTCACCTATGTAATAAACATCAAACAATCAGGTTGGCACTGACATTAAGTACAATCGTGTCAGAGCCACCATCAGAAATCAATCAAAGACATTTTTCTTTTGTGGATTTTTTTTTTTTCTTTTTTAAATTCACAGCAACTCAGAGAACCAAAGAGAGGCAAGCTTCTAAACAAAAAACGAAATTAGTAACAGCAGACCCATTGCCAAGGGCAACATGCATTTGACAGAAGATGCAATGATGACAGATGAGTCCTCATTCTCAGTCTAAATTTTGTCTACAAAATGAATTCATAATATCTTAAATATTATCAGCCACGCTCCACTCACCTTTGTTCTACAGAATGGAAAAGGGCTGTGTTGGCAGAAGTCAACAGAGATGTAATTTCCTCCACTTCCCCCTTGTGATACCTCCCACTTACAGCTGACAGTAATTGTTAAGAGTCTGTCCCCCACCCCCCATTCCCATTCTCCTCATTTTCCCCTCTATATTCATGGATATTTTCCCCCTCTCCTCTCCTGCTCTATTATAAAGTTGCAATTGTCAAGTTTCTGCCACTGGGACCATAAATTTTTTTTGACTGATTTGAAATACTCTTACCTAAAATAATGTTTAATTTTAAAATTTCTTTCAAAAATATACTACTTTTCACAGAACTCAAATGATTATTTTTTTGACACTAAAAGGTATCAGAGTTCATCTCATGAATGAGAAATACAAATGAGGTCATTAAGATCCTCAAATATTGTTTAGTGAACTGTTTTCCGTTGTATTTTACTCTCTAATTTTGATGATCTCAAAACCTCATGGGAAAATCAGGTATTAGCTACTGCCACCTTATACAAAAAGAAATTCAAGTTCAGAGAAGATAATTCATTCACCCAAGGTCATACAGTGACAGCCTTACTGACTTCAAGTATGGACAACTCCCTATGAGTTTCCCTTTATTTTAATACCATAATAGTTAAATTATTCATAAAATATAAATTTCCATTTTTATATTTCATACTAGTGTTTTACTGGAGAAGGCAATGGCACCCCACTCCAGTACTCTTGCCTGGAAAATCCCATGGATGGAGGAGCCTGGTAGGCTGCAGTCCAACAGAGTCAGACACGACTGGGGCGACTTAGCAGCAGCAGCAGCAGCAGCAGTGTTTTTACTTTCATTTTCAGTCATTTCCCCCACCTCTAAAATATATGATCACTTTGATAAAGACCCTCATCTCATTGTACTTGTCAATAAATCCAGTTAGAAATGGGCTAGAGATTGTGCCTGGGATGAGCTGAAATAACCCCATGATAATGGGATTTTACCTGTTCTAGACCAGGGCAAATCTGGTTTATTACTTGACAAAATGTATGCCCCTTACACAAGCCTTTACAAACTGTCTAATGATCAGAAACTAGAGATTTTCAGAGACCTCTTAATAGAACAAAACTATCTAAGACAAATGTAGCACAGATAACAGAAATTACTCTGGTATTCTATTTATTAAGCTCTTTGCTACAAAAGACTGGATTCCCCCTTCTCCCACTTCTTCTTTGCCTGATAAGCTGCAGAACAGCTTCTATAAAGGACTAGCTGGAAAACAATATCGAGCTTTCAAGTACAGTATGTTTAGACAGACTGTAAAGGTAACAAAAGGTACAATTAACAGAAGCGGCCGCCAACTAATAATGGCAGAGCTATTTATTATTGAATCATCTTCCTCTAATTTTAGAAACTGAAGAACCTTCATTCCCTATTGTCCATATTTTAATTAATGCCTATTATTTTCCCTAAATAGTGCCCTCTTTTGTCATGCTATTTATACACACCATTTGTGAAAACACACAGAATATGCATGGCAAGCAAAATCTCCACAAAATGTTTTGTCAGAAGTTATTTGGATCCCTTTTGTCTCAGGAATGTCTCGAGGACAAATTTGTGGCTGTGCCCTCTGGGGTGGGATGGGGGTATTTTAGCTTTCAGCTGCTTTTTCATGTAATTTTAATATATTTGAGGTTGTCTTTTGATTACTCTGCATATAGCTTCCGCTTCTAACGATTAATTTGGCTTGAGTAGGACAAGCTTGCAATAAGCACTTCAGCTGGAAGTTGATCTTTTTCGGGTCCCTTTCAGGTGACTTTGCAGAAGCCCACTGGTGCTATCACACACAGAAGGTGAGTTTTAAAAAGCACAGTTACAGAGAACAAATGATACAGGGATATTTGCCCAGCCCGAAGTGTAGCCTAAATCTTTTGAAGGAATAAATAGACTTCAGCTTGCTGGAGAGAAAGAAAGAAATTGGAAGACTAGAATAGATAACTAAAGAAGAAAGAACTTTCACATGTGGATATCTACAATTTCAGCATTTAAAGAGAGTTTTTAGGGGAGAAGCTTCAGGACACACCAAATAGCTGACATTACCTCCATTTGCTTGATATTTTGATTTCCTTTTTCTCAGTTTCAAACAGGCTTGAAAAGACTCATTTTTAGGATATTTTCTTAAGAACTAAAGATTCTATGTTTTGTTTTGTTTTAAAAAAAAAAACACAATACCGAAGAATTTACTTACAGGGCAGCAGTAGAGAAACAAACACAGAAAATAGACTTATGGACATGGGGAGAGGGGAGGAAAGGGTGAGATGTATGGAAAGAGTAACATGGAAACTTACATTACCATATGTAAAATGGTAGCCAATAGGAATTTACTGTATGGCTCAGGAAACTCAAACAGGGGCGGGAGATGGGAGGGAGGTTCAAAAGGGAGGGGATAGATGTATGCCTATGGCTGATTCATGTTGAGGTTTGACAAAAAACCACAAAATTCTGTAAAGCAATTATCCTTTNTGTAAAATGGTAGCCAATAGGAATTTACTGTATGGCTCAGGAAACTCAAACAGGGGCGGGAGATGGGAGGGAGGTTCAAAAGGGAGGGGATATATGTATGCCTATGGCGGATTCATGTTGAGGTTTGACAAAAAACCACAAAATTCTGTAAAGCAATTATCCTTTAATAAAAAAAAATAATAATTAAGATAAAAAACAAAACTGTCAAGCTGAAGACACTGTCATTCTCCAAGCTGGCTTTCTAGGCCTCAGTTCTGAGATGAAATGTCATCTTGTGGTTGGGCAAATTAAAAAAAAAAATTCGTTTTTTACAATCTCTAGGAGTAAGACACTGGAACATTGGTGATATGTTAAGAGCACCTTTATGCAGCATAGTAATTTACATCCCTTACTTCAGTCAGGATGTCACCAGTCGCTTGATTCTAGGTGTTTAAGTGAGTTCCCTCGGGCTTCTAAGACAACTCGAACCTACCAACTGTGTTCTGTTTAATCTCTGCTATGTCACAGCAGGTGCATTACTCTGACATCAATGCAGGCAAAGGAGATCCTGCATTTAAACACTGTGAACATGCTGTTGAGGTTGTCATTCAAGTCCTAGTCAGAACCCAGCAAGCAAACCTACTTGCACCTTACAACACACATCTCTGCACATTCCTTATTCTACAAACAGAGCAACCACTCAGTAAAATGACAAGTCTTTATACATTTTAAATGGGCTTTTGGCTCTATCACTTTGCATACATCAAAACTTTCCCCAAAGTTTAAAGAAAAGGTGCAAATCTAGATATTGCACTCTTGTATTTGTTTCAAAAAAGATTTTAACCATCAAATATTCCATTACATGTACCAAGCCTTGAGAAACTATTAAATGCAATTACAGGACAGTTGACAGTCTGATATGTTTAAACTGCATGGACCTGTGATGTGATGTGGACCTGACTCCCACAGTACATCACATTTAAAGAAGTCTGTCTGATCACTTTGGTAAGAAAAGTACATCATGGTTAATATGTTTTTACACATTCAATTCATGAAGTTTAACTGCTTCTTTTAATTTCATCAGTGTTGAATTAGTCCTTTAAAAGCTTCCCCTCATTAACGTAAAAGGAAATTGAAAGGAAGAGTGAAAAGAATGGGTCATGAGATCATTAAAATTATTCAAAACCAGGAGGAAATGTCCTTCTTACTTCCACACATTCAAAGTACTTTCTGTTACATATTCCACAGGTACATACATTTTCTTTCATTATAAAACACAAGCAAAATCATTCTCATCATTACACATATACTGTCCGATCCACTTAGCGCCAGAACCGAAAACTTCAGTGTCTAGAAGTAAACAGTGAAGAAAATAGCTGTAGATTCTGTTATCATGAATGGACACATCAAACATTTCTCATCTAACTAAGAGGTAGGGGAAAGCTTTGAACTGAAATATTCAAGAAAGATTCTTTCATAAAATCAAATTCCTATCTACCAAGCAAGAACTAGCTCACTGATTTAAAATCTAGCTCCAGAAAGACTCAAAGCTAAGCCACCTAAGACAGATTGAATCTGACAAACAAAATGCAAAAATCTCTTTTGGAAATGAACTCTGAATCTCAATAAGTCTGTCTCCCTTTTAGCCTAAACAATTCTGCAAAATTCTGGCATCTGTTGACTTCACAGTACTGCCACTGGACCAGCTTTCCAGTTAAAACCTGTGCAACTTTAGGTAAACCAGCAGTGACCTTCAGAGGAACCAAAATTCCACTGGGAAGATGTAAGAGAGGGAAATTCAAAGGTAGTAGATAGCCTCAACAGCCCCCTCCCCACCAGTTCTTAGATATAATGATGTATGAGACAGCATTCCGGTCCTCAGGAAGTATAGTCTAGGAAGTGGTTATACTAATAATACAGAGAGGCTAGAACCTCAACAACTTAAGTGATAGCAAGCTGTAAAACGGTGAAGCCTCCACTTTATTACCCTTCCACAATCTTTATTACCGTGTGGAAAATTCTAAAAAGTTCTCTGTTTTGTCTTAATCACCCCAATGTCTCTCTGACTTGTTTGCTTCTGAATCCCTCTTTCTTCCCAGACAGAAAACAAACATAAAGTCTCTAGGTTCCTACCACTGACTATTAATGCTTTATATGTTTTTTAAACATCCTAACAGAGGACAAGCCCAGAGGAATGATTAGGGAGTGGGGTGGTGGGGTGGGGTGAGTGAGTGACAGTCAAAACTTCGGACCAAGGGCTATGTCACCTTCATTTCTGTAGTGACAGAAGGAACAAGGGACCTGGTTTAGCAGAATACTGCATTTAGCTTGGTAGAAAACAGGCTGTACGAAAGATTACAAGCAGAATCTAGGTAGGAGGTCAAATATGGATGTCAACAGCACGAGGCAGATGCAGACGTAAAAGGACACGGGAAAATCCGATGAAAAATGGCTCAGGGAGAAAAGATTTTTAAGTTCAAAAGTCTGAGTCCTGAGTATCAAAGGCCAAGTCTCTGAATGACACCAGGGTTAAATATATCCTATGAGACTTTCCTCTTCTAATTCCTGAAGCCACAAAGGATAATGAAAGCAGGGGAACATTTTTTTTTTAATATTAGATAATTACTGATATATTAACTATGCCTTAATTTGATTTCTGGTCCCAAAGCACCGTCATAATACGCACCCTACTCTCATTTTATAGGAAAGGATACCAGATATCAGAAAGGTTAAATGACATGGCTAAGTCACACAGTCACTTGAGGATGCTGTTCCAACCAGAATATCTTCTGTGGTCAACAACTAAATATTTTTATCTTCTTTTCTTATAGGAAAAGCATTTTAGTTTTTTGAGGCTTTTATTCTTTAAGTGATTTCAGTTTTGTAAAATTTGGTTCCTCATATTTTAAAAATGAAATCATACTTCATAAAATTAATCTCTAAGAAAATGAAAACACCATTACCCAATTATTGTCCCCATATATGATTCTATTAATTTATTTACAATGAAATATATCTTAGAGAAACTGTCACAAAATAAAATAAAGGTACCAATCCACATGTTGGGTCATCAAAATAGACTCATAGCAAGATCCTCCATTGTATGACCATTTGATGATACAATGCTGCACTCTGTCATTTCACTGATGGTTTTCTGCTTGTCATTTCTGTTCTTTGTTCTCTTTTTACTCCTTTCCTGCCTCCTTTTTGGATTAAATTCTTTTAGAATCCAATTAATCTTCTCTATCAGTTTTCTCTGGTGTCCTTATTGGCTTTGTTTCTGAATAGTTGGCCTAGGGTTACAGTAGCATCTTTAACTTGTCACCATCTAATCTTCAAATAATATTGTATACCATGTACAATGTAAAATTTTCCATTTCTCTTCTATCTTTTGTGCTCTTGTTATCATAAGTTTTACTTCTACATATTCTAAATATTCTCTCAATACATTATCGCTATTTTTAAGTGGTCAATTATCTTCAAGGAATTTTAAAAACCAAGAAAGTAAAGTCTTTAATTTGCTCCATATATACCATTTCTGGACTCCCTCAACATATTTTGAAATACAAGTCTGTTGGCAACAAATTCTCTCAGATTTCATCTGTCTTAAAGTTACTTTTACTTTTAAAGAATATCTTCATTGGATACAGAATTCTAGGTTAACTGTATATTTTTCTTTCATCACTTCAGTGATGTTTTTCATTGCCTTCTGGTTAGAATTGCTTCTGATGAGAAGTTAGCAGTGATTCTTATTTTTGCTTCTCTGTATTTAACATGGCTTTTTCCTTCTTCAAAGATTTTTCTCTTTATCATTCATTTATAAAATTTGGTTACGATGTGCCTGGGTATAGTTTGTGTTAATCGTGGCTTGTAGGTCATTGAGTTTCTTGGCTGTGTTTAAACTTTGAAGAAAACATGGGCAAATTTTGGCCATTATTTCTTCAAACATTTTTCCTGACTCTTATTACTACTCTCTTTCCTTCTGAACTCCAGCTGCATGCATGTTAGACTACTTGATTTGTCCTACAAGTCACTGAGTCACCATTCATTATTTTATTTTTCTTTGTGCTTAAGTGTGAATAGCTTCTGTTCCACTGCTATGTTTTCAAACTTTTTTCCTGCAATTTCCAATATGCTATTAAACTTATTCAGTGAATTTTTTTATATTGTATTTTCCTCACTAGAATTTATATTTGGTTGTCCTTTGATGATTTTCATTTCTCCACTTTTATGTTTTAAATTATTTAACATGTTCATAATAACTATCTCCAAGTGCTATCATCTGTCATTTCTGTGTCTGTTTTTATTGGACATTTTTCTCTTCAGGTCATGGGTCACATTTCTCTGCTTCCTCTATTAGACTAGGTACATTAATTCTTTTTTATCGGGTTCTGATAATTTTAAATACTACTGAGTGTTTGTGTTTTCATTTCTGTAAAAACTGTGAAGAATTTTTTTTTTTCCTGGCCAATAGTGAAGCTTTATCCTTTGGGTCTTATTTTAAAACTTTGCTAAGGCAAGTCTAGAATAATTTATGACTTTGTGTACGTTGCCTACTACTATGCTGTGATTCTTCTTTGGTATCTTACCAAACATTCCATTGTTTAATAAGGCTGTGTCACTTTAGTTGGTTGGAACTTGAATGTCTCCTAGGTTTGTGAGAGCTCTGGGAATTGTTCCACTTAGACCTACCTGGCCATTAGCTTTTCACTACTGTTTTCTATTTGATGGTCTCATAGATTCTCACCCTACACATGAAGTTCAGCATTATGCCAAAGATTCAAGGTAATTCTTTATAGACTTCTGGGTGTCTTTCCTTTTTGTCTATGTTTTGCACATCAAACTACAGCTGCTTCAGGTTCACCAACTCTGAACTCTGTACCCTCAACTAAGGTAAACTGTTGTGCTCCACCTTACACTGTTGTCTAGAAACATCTTTATATAGAAATCAAAGGCAAGCACAGGATTTCTTTTCTGTTTCTCTCCTCTTTCAGACTGCAGGCTTGTGCAGCATTTTACCTAATTTCTTTTCTTCTATTTTGTTCAGATTCTGGTTGTTAATGACAGAAGCATAAATCTGGTACCACCCCACCACCATATTCAGAAGTAAAATAGAATCATAATTAATTAATAAGATAACATCTCATATAATTCAAACTATACACACTCCTTATTATGGTTTTTATTCTTATGCTTGAATCCCAAGAAGATTAATTATATCAAGTCAGCATAGCTCCTTCCCATCTGGTCTTCTATGTCTATCGGGTATCTCTGAATCTTGACAAGATCAAATATGCCATATGGAGGGATATCTACACAGGTTCAGGTCAATATAAGGTTCATGAATGTCTTATATGGGTTAAATTTGATGCACAACTTTCCTTGGTCTCAAAGTCACAGATAATGAGTCATTTCTCAACTGCATGACCTTAAACATCAACAAATTCTCCAAAAGAATATAAGCAAACATTGTTACAGTGATGGTAATGAGACCAGGAAAATAAACTATGTAACATCCATGATTATGTAATATACAATTTAGTATGCTAAATTAGAGTAAATGTAATAGCAGTAAAAGTTTAACCACTCATATTAGACAGTCAAAAATTCATGCATAACTCATTTGAATGTTTCAATATAATCATTATTTTGAAAGTAGATGAAAAAAATTGAGACGGCTTCCATAGATCTTGTATTTGAAAACTATAAGCTATTGTCAAATTACAGAAATGTAGATCTTGAAAGTGAAATGTGATAGAAAACATACCTGTTCTATGTCAAGAACATTAGATGTTAGCAAATATAAGTTACTCTCTCTATATATATACACACACACACACACACTACATGCACACACAAACACACTTAAATATTATATACATAAACACATGTGTGCATCTATCTATTTATATCTATGATCAGATTAGCAAAATGAAAACATTTGGTATTCTTTTATGAGATTTATTTATAGCAGGAGTCAGCAAACATTTATGTAAAGAACTTTATCTAGAATATTTTAGACATTGTGGTCAAAACATCTGTCACACGTGCTTGAATGTGCGGCATGAAAGCAACTGTAAAACATCAGTTAACATGGGATTGTGTTCGAATAAAACTTTACTCACAAAAAAGGTGAGGAGCCAGATTTGGCCTGGGAGTCATAATTTGCTAATACATGATATACAGCACAAATCCTAAAGTCATTTTAAAATTATCTAGGCATTATCTTAGGCCAGCTTTCAAGAATTCAGACAAACTTTGGCACCCACCCCTTGTATAAGCGCCAACAAGAGGGTATCAGTAACACTCAAGGGCTAGAAATCGACTCAGACACTTCTCTATCTATACCCACTTCAATCCATTTTTGAGCTTGTCTTCATCTTCATTTTTGGCCCCACTCCTGGCTTTGGGTATTTGGCCTCTTTAGCAATTTTTTAAAAAAAAAAAAAAAAATTTAACCAGGCCCCTTGTCTCCAGCTTTTTCCTGCTTTGATTGCTTCAGGCAAAATAATCAAATATGATTTTGTCTATCCTGATCAAGATGAGGGACGGGCCATGTGACCTCTTAAGACCATCATTTGAATTTCACAGATTATGCACAATGTTTTCCAAATTATACTTTTTTTCCCCTGCACCTCCCTAAACTAACTTCAGTAACAAAATGGAAATGATTTATGAACTGGACATCTGGACTGTAAATTAGTAGTCTTGGACAATATCAGGATGATTCAGGAAAAATGCCCAGCATACACAGTTTCTAATTTTGAAATAAATTCTAAGAGACTATATTCCACCAGTTTTGTTAAAGTATTTTTTAAAGTTTTCAGGAAAATATGTCAAATTAACCCATGTGTGATGAGCCTCATAAAACATTGAGTTGTTGTGAGATTTTAATTAGGAGAACATACAGAAAATGCCCATGATACTACATGAGTTTGAGCAGGCTCCAAGAGTTGGTGATGGACAGGGAAACCTGGCATGCTGCAGTCCATGGGGTCACAAAGAGTCAGACACGACTGAGTGACTGAACTGAACTCAACTACATGGCATATGGTAGGCTTTCAAACATGAATTTCTTTACTCTAACATATCAAATATAGGAGAAAATACCAACAGGGCCAATTCAATTTATGAAGTAAATGTGTATTTCCAGGTAATGTTTCACTAAGAAATTCCATAAGTCTAGTTCTATTACTCCATAATGAGTAAAAACTGAAATTATAAAAGGAACCAAAATTCTGCCAATAGCCACATATTCCCCTAGAAGGTACTCAGCGTAAATATGCATATCACCTCTGCAGAACAGATTTCAAATTATGAATAATACTGAAAGACAAGGACATAAGAGAGATTTTAGTGAAGTGTACAGGGTCACACTTTACGTAACCTGGAAAAATGGGCCTGGTTAAAAATCTATTTAAATTTAGTGAATACTAAAGACATACTAAAGAAATATTATTAGGAAGAGAAGAACAAGAAATGCTTTTGCCAAGGTTTATAAATTTCAGTATAAAGATGAACCTTGTAAATGTTTGCTTGTGCATTTTTTTCAAAAAAGCAAAATAAATATTTAATAATCTTTTTCATATGGCATAATTTCACTTGTTTTTGCCTTAGGCAAAAGGGAGATTTTTGCCAATAAATCTGCTTTTGAGCTTTTTCAAAAAGGAAACCTAAGCTAAAAGCTGTATTTCTTTTAGCAAGAAATAGATTCTCAGACTAAATCTTAAACCACATTTTCAACAATGTTTTTGAATTGCAGAAAGTGAAAATAGGAAAAAAAAATTCAAAAAGAATTAGAACAAAGTCTTGAAAAAGTAAAATTCAGCATTAGCAAAAAGAATTTTTCTTAAAAATATAATTTATACTTCATGTTCCTACTATTTTAAGAAACTAATAAAGATTATGACTGAATTATTCTGTCCAAATTACTAGGGATTATATTTTATCCAAAGAATATATTAATGAGAATTCTTTAACCCAAAGTATTAATACTGGAGACTGATTTATGTGAAAGTAAGGCAAGAGTCTACATTGAAACTTGTAGTCTGGGATGGTCTAGAATTTCTTTAGCATTGCCAACTTCATTATTTACACAAGTTATTGCCTAATCTAGAAAACGAGTTGTAGTTTTTCATTTTTACTTTCCTACTTTGGATTATATAATAATATGAAGACTATCCAGAAAAATCTATGTTCTTTTGGACTCCACTAACGTGTAATGGGAGATTCAATCTTTTCCCTGTGGGGAGAAAGAAAATACCTATTTTATAAGTTGCCAGTATGAAGTGGAAAAGAATTCGGCTTCAGAAATGAAAGAAACAAAGTTAAAAAGACTAATAAAACAGTTTAAAACACCGGTGGACCCTATTTTGACATTAATCCCTAACTATAATATAAAAGTTTTATGTATTCTCTTTGGAAACTCTCAGTGACAAATATCTCTGCTGCTGCTGCTGCTTCTAAGTCGCTTCAGTTGTGTCCGACTCTGTGCGACCCCATAGACGGCATCCCACGAGGCTCCTCTGTCCCTGGGATTCTCTAGGCAATAACACTGGAGTGGGTTGCCATTTCCTTCTCCAATACATGAAAGTGAAAAGTGAAAGTGAAGTTGCTCAGTCATGTCCTACTCTTAGCAACCCCATGGACGGTAGCCTACCAAGCTCCTCCATCCATGGGATTTTCCAGGCAAGAGTACTGGAGTGGGGTGCCATTGCCGTCTCCGGACAACTATCTCTAACTCCCTTCAAATTCTCCTAGGTTAATGGTTTCCAAGTCACAGGGACTCATGTATCAAAATCAAAATCTTGCCATGTTTGTATGCAATGTTGAATTGTTTTTAATCAATCTGATTTTTTTCTCGATTAAACGCATTTACAAAGAAAACTTCCTATTACCCTGAAATCAAGGGTTTGGTGTTCCAGCTATATTTTGAAGTTATTTTAAATTAAAAACCATATTATTAAAAAAATGTTGTAACATCACATAAAAGTATCATATACTCTACTTGTTCAGCTCAGTCGCTCAGTCGTGTCCGACTCTTTGCGACCCCATGAATTGCAGCACGCCAGGCCTCCCTGTTCATCACTATCTCTCGGAGTTCACTCAGACTCATGTCCATCGAGTCCGTGATGCCATCCAGCCATCTCATCCTCTGTCGTCCCCTTCTCCTCCTGCCCACAGTCCCTTCCAGCATCAGAGTCTTTTCCAATGAGTCAACTCTTCACGTGAGGTGGCCAAAGTACTGGAGTTTCAGCTTTAGCATCATTCCTTCCAAAGAAATCCCAGGGTTGATCTCCTTCAGACTACCCTGTATTAGAAATGTATACCTCACATTAATGAGAAAACCATACCCATCAAAGTGTTTTTATAACTGTGAACATTTTAGTAAAATGTTATCAACAGATATGTTTGTTGAGGTTTTCTTTTAATTGCCTGAAGCTCTAGTTGGCCTCTAGCCTTAAGGGATATTCAACTTAATCTTTAATTAACTACTATCACATTTACTGGCATCATATCAGGCTCTTGACTTAAATACAGTTCATTCACGTGATAACCCAATGAATCTGGTACTTTTGTCACCCTCTTCCCTACCCTACTCCATTACAGATGTGAAAGCTTGTTCACAGAATTTGAACAATTCACTTACGAGTAACTAACTGGACTTTGCCTGCTAGGCTGTCCTGTTACAAAGTCTCCCTCTACGAACTAAAACAACAGGAATGTTGTGGAATATGAAGGGGTGGGCTTGCCAACCAGCAAGAGGAGAAGAGAGAGGGGGAGTGAAAGTGGGCCGGTTGCTGACTCCAAGTAAAAACATCTCTGTCTGTATTTCCATTGTAAATATCTCAGAGACTAAAACCGCAAGATTCATCCATTGTCTTTCGGATTTTTTCTCACTCTAAAACAGAATGAGTCTAAGATACATTTTTCAAATGATCTCTAAACAACAGATTAAGATGCACTTCTCATTTGCCCAAGTCCATTTTTTCAGTCTCTTACCTTGTATATACGGAGGCCCTAGTTTCACAAAGCAATATAAATCGGATTTTGTCAGATGCTCATAATTTTGGAATTAGGAAATTTTGGCTCAAAAAGCCACAAGGCTGACAGATAGCTGTAGTAATTCCAACAAATCTATATTTATGTGTGTCTCAGCAGAGCCCTAGCATTTACATTTTTTACCACACACTCCCTGTGTTGTTCATGAAACGAAAAGTCAAATTTGAAGAGATGGTTATCAAATTTACAGGATCTGTTTAGGATGCCAAAAATTACAAAGAAAAATTTTAGGTCATATAAGTGCTATTTTGTAATGTATTCTTTTAATGTGAAAAAGTGCTTCATAAACATCTATCTACTTAAATCATTTGTGTAAGGATCACAAGGACATGTGCTGTTGAGAAGGAAACTAGTAACAAGATTGTGCTATGTTTATTTGGATCGTTAAAAAAGAGTATGTGACTTTAGAAATTTCTCTGTTGATCTGTGGTAGGAACCAGGTTTTGAAAATTATGGCAGCAGCAACATATACATCTTAATATATAATTTTGAATTCATTTTGGATGAAAAGACTTTGATTTAGTCCGAAATATACAGGAAACCTCATTCATTCCCTACTGAGATCAGTAAGAATGATTGCAGGTTAAAGTCAATATGAGTAAATATCTCTCTTCTCAAAGGATAAACATATTTAAGCCACCCATAGGCATGTGTAATTTTATATTCTTCCTTTAACATCTGCTCTGTAACTTACGTAATTGGTTCCCAAGCTGCTCTGGTGTAATTGTCCTGTACCACTGATTTCCTTCCAGAGATTGTGCTTCTAGACATTGACCGCTATGACCATTGCTACTTAACATTTTTTTTGGAAATTATAATTGATTCAGTAAGGAAAATTATATAATGATTAGAAATAAGAATACAGAATTATGAATACTTATATCATATGAATACTTACTAAGATATTAGAAAAGCTAAAAAAAANGAAGAAAAAAGTTCCCAAGACAAAATCACATCAACTTCCAATCTGTCTCAGGCTAGCCTAAGATGCACCCACTTCTTTCCATTGGTCGCCCCAGAAAGCTTGATATTTGTGAGCAGATGCACTGATCACTCAGAGAGACTAATAGCAGGGCTCCACTGATGCAACAAGAGACTATCTGGCATCTAATAAGAATAAACCAATAAATCTTGCAGATATTGTCTGATGGATCTATTTGAAAGTGAAAAGACTTTTTTATTTCATACAAAATTTATAAAATTGTTGCCAAAGATATTTGCCATGATGGGTCCGTAAGGTTGCCTTTGTAACAAAAGCAAAGAGCAATTTTAATTGGTATAATTAAAAGTCCCATTCTCTTTAAGGGGATATATTTTTGCTTAACACCAGGAAATTGAAATAAATGAGCTTGGGGGAAAAAAAACATAAAACTCCATTCCAAATCCTTTTTATTAGAAGGAAATATAATTAATTATTAAAATAAAAAGGAAGCAAAAACATAACTCTCAATACTGCTGACAATCAAACTTTGGCTATAATGAACACAGACAATTATGCACATATCATTGGATTACAGACAACTTCCGTCTTGCAATTACAAGAAGAATTTCCCTACAAATACCATGAAAGACATCATATAATAACATTACTGGCACTAGCCTAAAACACATGTTGTGCCATTGAGAACCCAGAAAACAGGTGCCAACATGAAATGAACCTGAAATTTAACACAAAATATTACAAAATATTATGCCAGAAAGGGCATACTTCTAAAGAATGCATGAAAATGATTATAAATATTTATTCAGTTAATTTGAATCTTTTAACTTCAAAATATTCTACTCATTTATCCATTCCTGCTTTAATTACATTTTTGTCAAAAGAGCAATAGGGATTTACTTTCTAAGCTACTGTTTTTCAAGAGGTGATCTCAAATGAAATAGAAATAGGATTGTTGTTGCTTAGTCACTCAGTCATGTCTGACTCTTCATGACCCTATGGACTATAACCTGCNTACATTTTTGTCAAAAGAGCAATAGGGATTTACTTTCTAAGCTACTGTTTTTCAAGAGGTGATCTCAAATGAAATAGAAATAGGATTGTTGTTGCTTAGTCACTCAGTCATGTCTGACTCTTCATGACCCTATGGACTATAACCTGCCAGGCTTCTCTGTCCATGGGATTTCCCAGGCAAGAATACTGGAGTGGGTTACCATTTCCTTCTCCAGGGGATCTTCCCAACTCAGGGCTCGAACCTGTGTTTCCTGCACTGCAGGAAGACCCTTTACTGCTGAGCCACCAGTGAAAACACAGAAAAAGTAGATGTAATTTAAAATATATGGCTTCAACTGCAAAGGTAAGGGGATTCTTTTTTTGCAGTGGCTCTTTCTCTGTTATGCCAGTCACTCTACCCAAGATATGGCCTAACTGTGATAAAATATAGTAACATATTTTTGAAGGATTGTAATGCTACAATAGGGTTAACCTAATATAAATGTATTGCTGAATATAGCAAACAACGGGCTTCCCACGTGTCTCAGTGGTAAAGAATTTGCCTGCTAATGTAGAAAATGCAGGAGATGTGAGTTCAATCCCTGGGTCAGGAAGATCCCCTGGAGAAGGAAATGGCAACCCACCGCAATATTCTTGCCTGGGAAATGCCATGGACAGAGGAGCCTGGTGGGCTACAGTCCATGGGGTCACAAAGAGTCAGACTACACTGAGAGCACACACACACCCATAATAAACAATAGATGATTACTTCTTTAGTTTTTAATATTTTTAATATTTTCCTCTCNCTTGCCTGGGAAATGCCATGGACAGAGGAGCCTGGTGGGCTACAGTCCATGGGGTCACAAAGAGTCAGACTACACTGAGAGCACACACACACCCATAATAAACAATAGATGATTACTTCTTTAGTTTTTAATATTTTTAATATTTTCCTCTCCCACATATACTCCTCCCCCTTTTAAATTTATAGCTCCTCTAAAATTTGAGGAAATCATAAAATTAAGAATTATTTTTTATTTGGTACTTTGCTTCATTAAATAGAGAAAAATATGTGTTTATTAAAATAATGTTTCTTGACATCTGTTTTTATGTTTTATACCAAGCTCAAACAGGATAATCTGGAACAATGAGAATGATCAAATTTAAAACCACAAATGAAGTTTTATCAGGGCAATTGCTCTATAAAATGATCATTTTTATTCATATTACAAATGCAGAAACTGAAATATAAGGAAGATAATTTGCCAAGAAATTATGTGCCAAGCATTAACCTTGGTTTGAGATATTCTGTTTTTATAATGAATCTATACTACCTTTAAACTACAGGTTAACCCCAAGAATTGTAATACAGGAACTAAGATAAGTTGACACTACTTCTGCCATCTTCAAAAAATTGTTCTTGTCATGTATCATCATCCCTCTTTCAGTTCCTCAGTTACTAGTACTCTTTCTTCTTCCAATTTTTTCTTAAATACTATTCAGTTAGGACATTACTCCAAGCAATCCACAGAGATCACTCTAGTCTTGGTCACAAATGACACCCACTTTACTACATGTAATCACCATTTCCCGGTCCTCTTCCTATCTGAACTGTCAACAGCATTTGACACAGTTGATTACACCTTCCTCTTTGAATCACACTTTCTTCTCTTGTCCTCCAGAAAAATCTGCCAGTCTTCTTGAAGCTCAGATGTCTGAGAATGCTACTTATACTGCATTTATTTGGTCAAAGCAAGTCATAAGGGTGGTCTTGAGTGAACAGATGCCACTGTATGAGAACACAGGGAGGGAAGGAGTTGTTTTTAGTGAACAGACGCCACTGTATGAGAACACAGGGAGGCAAGGAGTTGTTGATAGCCAGCTTTGGAGACTATGGCACAGACCTCAGAAGTACACAGGTGAATGGAGGGGTAAAAAGATAAAAAGAACAATATTCCATTTATAGAGTTCAGTCTTAGTTTACAACAGGATGTTCAGAATTCATCAGACCATCTATTTTTATTTTAGATTAATTTGTGGCGACTCTCCTTTCCCATTTACTCCCCCTCCCTACATCACCACAAATTTGAGATTTGTAAGATTTCAAATTACTATTTCATATTAGATAGGCTAATTTATGATTGTGATTAACAAAAAGCGACTGGTTCTTTTGCTCTTTTCCTTGACCTTTCCCACAAAGATCAACATAGCTGCCCCAACTCAAGGTTTCGTATTCAAAGTCAGACAGTTGTACTGGCCACAGTTGTTCTCAGAATCCCACAGCCACCCTTCATTCTATATCAAGCACTAGAACTGAGGCATATGACTGCCTTTAAGTATAAAGAAAATTGGAAACTGAATGTGTAGATTTTTCCAGTCTATATTTTAGACACAGCAGCAGAGAAGTGGTTGGACTGGTTTCTGTATTCATGAATCTTTAGTCATTATTACATTTAAAAGAAAAAAAAAAAAGACACAAAACCAAAAACTATGTTTTACAGCATGATTTGGATAATTTCTGTAAATGCAAACTGTGAAAACAGCTTCCCTGGTAGAACAGCTGGTAAAGAATCCGCCTGCAATGCAGGAGAGCCCAGTTTGATTCCTGAGTTGGGAAGATCCCCTGGAGAAGGGATAGGCTACCCACTACAGTATTCTTGGACTTTCCTGGTGGCTCAGAAGATAAAGAATCTGCCTGTAATGCAGGAGACCTGGGCTGATTCCTGGATTTGGAAGATACCCTGGAGGAGGGCTTGGCAACCCACTCCAGTATTCTTGCTGGGTGAATCTCTAGTGATTACTACGTTTAAAAGAAAAAAACCCAAGACAAAACAGAAGAAACAAACCAAAAACTATCTTTTACAGCATAAGTTGGATAACTTCTTCTATAAAGGACCATATAGTAACTATTTTAAGCTTTGTAGGTCATATTTCTCTGTCAAAATTACTCAATTCTGCCATTATAGTGCAAAAGCAGACATAGATAATATGTAAATTAATGGGTCCTGACTATGTTCCAATAAAACTTTATCTGAAAAACAAGAGGAAGTGGTGGGCTACAGCTGGCCACACTGGTGATAATTTGCTCACCCCTGCTTTAGAATGATAATTCGAAGAAACATTTGTCTAACTCACATATATCCCTAGAGGCCCACACCTCTACTCAAATGATTTGCTCTTTGCTAAGAACCACACTTATTGTTTGAACCAGAAAAACATTCATCATTTCATTGCTTCTAGCAGGATAGAAGGTAACAAATAAGCAGTAACAAAACAAATAGAAACAGGCTTAAATGTAGCGCATGTTAAGTTGGGATTTCGTTCTAGAGATAAAACATTTTTATAAGGCATTTTAATCATCTTCTACAATAAAATTTCATGTACGCATTTCAAGTAACTCCTGTATCTTGATGACATTCAGAGGTAGACAGAATGGTTGAATAGAGCCCCTGTAGGATGGCTAGGATGCGATTTATACAAACAAGGCCATAAAACACGAAGGAGCATACCTATTTGACCTGTGTACACAAAATCTTTATCCCCAACAAAAGATTATCAATGCTGTTTTTAAATTCTTCCTGTGCCCCAGCGGTTACATTTTGCCCTTAGCTATTCAGCATCTCTTAACTTAACAGCATTTTTCCCAAGTATGGTATCATCCTAATAGCTGAAAATGAAAATGATTCCAAAAATAACTTCAAGTTAATTGTGCAGGTGAGAATATACATCCACCCACACATCAACCAGTGCCAAACTGTCTGAGTGAACAAATGAACATCTGGAATAAGCACAACTAAGCCTCAGTTCAAAAATATGCCACAATATATTTAGCACTCCTTACTATTACAAACAACATTATTTAAAACATTCTACAGGACAGAGTTGTCTTCACAAAAACTATCTCAGAAAAGTTCTTTTTAAAAAAAAGTATGCAAAGAACAAAATAATTTGTGCATTCTCCTTTATCTGATAGATTATTTCCAAAGGTTTCCATATATGTCTTGTGGTGATTCTACTTTGTCTTACATCAGCCTTCTACACTGTGACAATAACTGCTTAAATCTTTTAAGAGTTTAATTCTTATGCTAAAAAGAGCTCTTGTGGTGTTCTCATGAGACCAACTTCTGGCCAAGACTTAGATATAGTCTCTACTATTTCCTCCCCTTGCCATGTACCTCTACATGTTGCCAGAAAATCTATAATATGTAATGATTTAGAATTAATACCCCAATTCCCTAGATCTTTTAATGAATTCACTTACACTTGGGGATCTGACCAAGGCATCTGTTCATGAATAGTGGAATGATTACCAAGTCCTGATGGGGAAGGCACGATGCCATCTTTTCCTGAAATACATCCCAACTGAGAAATCAACTGCCTCGTGCCTAGGTTTTTTGTGTGTCTTTTTTTTTTTTTTAATCATTAACTGTAAAATTCTATTGGACATTTTCTTCTAGGCTACCTCCCTTTACCCTCTTGTATCTGTTCTGTTCAGTTCAGTTCAGTCGCTCAGTTGCGTCCAACTCTTTGCTACCCTATGAATCACAGCACACCAGGCCTCCCTGTCCAACACCAACTCCCGGAGTTCACTCAAATTCATGTCCATCGAGTCATTGATGCCATCCAGCCATCTCATCCTCTGTCGTCCCCTTCTCCTCCTGCCCCCAATCCCTCCCAGCATCAGGGTCTTATCCAATGAGTCAACTCTTTGCATGAGGTGGCCAAAGTATTGGAGTTTCAGCTTCAGCATTATGCCTTCCNCCATCGAGTCATTGATGCCATCCAGCCATCTCATCCTCTGTCGTCCCCTTCTCCTCCTGCCCCCAATCCCTCCCAGCATCAGGGTCTTATCCAATGAGTCAACTCTTTGCATGAGGTGGCCAAAGTATTGGAGTTTCAGCTTCAGCATTATGCCTTCCAGTGAACACCCAGGACTGATCTCCTTTAGGAAGGACTGGTTGGATCTCCTTGCAGTCCAAGGGACTCTCAAGAGTCTTCTCCAACACCACAGCTCAAAAGCATCAATTTTTTGGCACTCAGCTTTCTTTACAGTCCAACTCTCACATCTATACATGACCACTGGAAAAACCATAGCGTTGACTACATGGACCTCTGTTGGCAAAGTAATATCTCTGCTTTTCAATATGCTATCTAGGTTGGTCATAACTTTCCTTCCAAGGAGTGTCTTTTAATTTCATGGCTGCAGTCACCATCTGCGGTGATTTTGGAGCCCCCCAAAATAAAGTCTGACACTGTTTCCACTGTTTCCCCCATCTATCTGCCATGAAGTGATGGGACCAGATGCACGTCCAAGGTAAGAGAAACCCAAGTAAGATGGTAGGTGTTGTGACAAGTCACCAAAGGGCAGACACACTGAACAGTGTGAACAGTTGTTATCTGTTACAAGGTAGAAAAAAGATCCAGTATATGAAACTTCTCTCGTGGATCTACACCAGGATTTTGAGAATTTAGCATTCGAATCAATTGATAGCTGCAGTGAATTTCAAAAAAATTTTTGTGTTGGACAAAATGTTGGTTCAGGTTTTCCTGAACTAATGTATTGGCCAACTCCATACATTAAGCTTAATGAATAACTCCTCATTCTCCATCTTCCAAAAACTTAACATGAGATGAATCACAGTTCAGTTCCTGCATCACCTATAGTTTAGACAGTTGATATGGGAGGGCAACACACAATCTTGATTTCACTGGTTTGTTCTTTACTTACCAAATCTTCCAAGCATTAATGTTCAAGTGGATTTAGTTTTCTCATTCCATAAAACTACATCCCTTCATGAATGGAATATAATCTCTACAGCACATGTTTTCTCTCTTTAAGTGGCCCCAAGAAAAGCAGCTTGGGAGGAACAGTGGCCACTGATCCAACTTCCCTCTTGAAGTCAGAGTCAGGCAGAGCTGCTGCCTTTGAGCTGGGAGAAGAGGATGTGCTAGAGACCTTGGCCATCAGGAGAGCTTCTGTCACTGTACGTCTGATGTGAATTTAAATTGTTGACCTGCCAGCATAAGGCTGGGATTTTTCACTCACATTTGCCAGTCTGCTTCAAAACTCTCTTGCCAATGGTCTTGTACGTTCCTAAGAGTACACTGTACTCCCTATGCATGCATGGAGGCAAGCAGCCAATGTGATTCCCTACAGTGAATGCATATCCTAACTTTTGCAGATTTGTGACCCTGAGTTTGGATATTCAAAAGTTTACCACATTTGTCCTGGGCATTACACTGTTAGTTCAAACTCATGGCATCATACTGCTAGTTCAAAAGCACAGCTGAAAAGGGACTATCAACAGTGCTCTTCAAGCATCATTTGACACTGGTTAATCTTTACCATCATCCAGAGGAATTTTCTGAAAAAGGAATGGGAATTCTCCCACTATGTAAATTAAGTGAGGACAACATAGCATAGGGCATAAAATCGATAAAGGACGAGTAAATAAAAAGGAGATACACTGAACTACTGTAACTAATCAAGTAGCTCTGTTTTTGACATGGGTCACTGCCTAGGTCACATCATTAGTCAAAATTTTCACCACTCACAATTCACATAATCACAGACTGTCCTGAACTACATACCCAAAGAACACAAGAGCTGTCTTACAACCTGGCACTAAAATATAAACTGAATGAGTGAGTGGAATTCATCTAACTTCTGAATGAGTTTACACATTTTGACTGGTTTCTCAGGAAACCAGTCATACCTACAGTAATTGAAACTCTGTAGCTAATGGTTATGCCCAATTTAGGCCTGGGAGATACCCCTCGTCCAAGGTAAGGAGCAGCAGCTGTGTTTTGCTGGAGCAGCCGTAAAGAGATACCCCACACCCAAGGTAAGAGAAACCCAAGTAAGATGGNGACACGACTGAGCGACTGAACTGAACTGAACTGAACTGATGATGATTATTAAATAAAGGAATATTTTTCCTGTGAGCAGTTGTTCCTTGAACTATGGTGCTTACTATTGGGACTACCTGATATATTTTCTGATCAGTGAACTCTACACCCAGGTAACCCTCAAAAAAAAAAAAATGTTTAATGTGTTTATATGGAAGGCTAACCTGCTTTTCTTCTGTTCTCTCAGTGACATCAACTTTTCAAGAAGGGCTTACAACTCTAACATTAAATTGTCATATATAGATTATTTTTCTCTGAAATCTCTCACTACTAGAGTTCAACTGATTCTGAATTCAGAAAACCAACCAAGCAGTGAACCTATTTACTGAATAAATGAAGATGTCTCCTCACAGAGCAAAATCTTCAGTCTTTGGTGTTCTTGATTCAGCCACAGAAATGGTTTAACTTTGATTTTTTGTTCCAATCCTAATATCAGTTTTGCCTGGAAGGAAGTGTTTTTCTACCAAGGGACAACTCCATAAATATTACAGTCCAGAGTAGGCACTCCAATTACGCCCCAAGTATTTGGTTTCATGGAACACTCAGGGAACTAGTTCTCAAAAGTAAGTACTTTGCATGATAAATTTTTTTTTAAAAACTCCCTCCCAACACATATGTTCAACATTTCAAAAATACGTTGAGCCTGTCCATCTGCTACCAGATCTTATATAAGCATGAAAAAAAGTGAAAGTTGCTCAGGCATGTCCAACTGTTTGTGACCTTATGAACTGTAGCCCACCAAATTCCTCTGTCCATNCCCAACACATATGTTCAACATTTCAAAAATACGTTGAGCCTGTCCATCTGCTACCAGATCTTATATAAGCATGAAAAAAAGTGAAAGTTGCTCAGGCATGTCCAACTGTTTGTGACCTTATGAACTGTAGCCCACCAAATTCCTCTGTCCATGGAATTCTCTAGGCGAGAATACTGGAAGAGGTTGCCATTTCCATCTCCAGGGATCTTCCCCACCCAGAGATGAAACTTGGGTCTCCCAAACTGTAAGCAGATTCTTTACCATCTGAGCCACCAGGGAAGCCCAATAGGAAATGGATATTAAATTTCAATCATCTCTATTACAGTAGATTTGTATTTGATGAATCTTCTTGCCATTTAATATTTACTGAAAATGTTTAAAAATTATAACCAAATATATAGCTAATTCTTTACTGAATACTTTATCTACTTCATATAAAGTCATCTCAAAATGTTTACTAGTGATGCTTTCTTGCCAAAATCAAATAATATTTTTAAAAGTTTCATCTTTACTGTGTTTGCAACTTTATCATATGTGAGCATGACTTTCCTCTTGAAATTTGCTTCTCTAGGGAGAAACTTGACCTAAAATTTTCTTACTTTTAATTTTTATCCTAGTTTCTCTTACTTTCTTTTTGTTTCTACTCTATTTTGAAATAATTTGAACATTAAAGGAACTTAATACAAATACTTTACAATTTTATCAAGTCATTTATTCTTCCTCATTAATTTATAAGAATACTTTTAAATTTAAAAAGATGTAGCTGTTCAGGTTCTTAAATACAAACCATAGCAACCATCTCTGTGTAACTTAGAATAAGATTTACTTAGAGAAGGGTAGGATCTCAAAAATCTCATAGAAAAATATCAGGAGAAAGCAATGCCTGAAAGTCAGAATCACAGCCAAAGCCAAACTTGTATAATCATGGATGCTGTAGGTATTGCCTATGGATATTAGATATCACTGTTTTTGAAGTGAATTATAAGTTGTGTTTCTCTGTTATTTGCTCAGTACAACAATAGCTTTTTTGTCTCTTACATTACAGTTATTAGAGAAGTATTTTGAAGACTCTCGTCCATGCAGACCTCCATAAACACAGACTCCTTCTATCTGCTTTGGCTTAGAAGTTCAAAGTCCTCCACTGGATCAACTGATGGAGGTAAAGCAACATATATCTCACAATATGGTATTTTTGTTTGTTTTCATTTTAATTCATTATTGACTGTCACTTAATTCACAGGGAGCCAATATCTAATCTAGAATTTATGTTTGTGAGTAAGGTAAAGAAAAACTTGAGTTTCTTTTTTTTTATTTTTATTACCAAAATCAAGTTTTTATAATTAAATTTTCACTGAGTTGAAATGCCATGTTCATACACAGAATTCTTATATATTTTTGAATCTAATTTGATGATTCTGTTTGGTTCATTGGTCTTTCTATGTCAAGTGTTTAAATGGAAGTGTCAAACATCATTTTGGGCAAAAGCAGAAGGGCATAGAGTTCTAAAGCAAGAGAATTCTAGAAAAACATCTCTTTCTGCTTTATTTACTATGCCAAAGCCTTTGACTGTGTGGATCACAATAAACCGGAAAATTCTGAAAGAGATGGGAATACCAGACCTCCTGATCTGCATCTTGAAAAACCTATATTCAGGTCAGTAAGCAACAGATAGAACTGGACGTGGACCAACAGACTGGTTCCAAATAGGAAAAGGAGTACATCAAGGCTGTATATTTTCACCCTGCTTATTTAACTTATATGCAGAGTACATCATGAAAAATGCTGGGCTAGAGGAAGCACAAGCTGGAATCAAGATTGCCAGGAGAAGAATCAATAACCTCAGATATGCAGATGACACCACCCTTATGGCAGAAAGTGAAGAAGAGCTAAACAGCCTCTTGATGAAAATGAAAGAGAAAGAGGAGAATGAAAAAGTTGGCTTAAAGCTCAACATTCAGAAAACAAAGATCATGACATCCAATCCTATCATTTCATGGCAAGTAGATGGAGAAACAGTGGCTGACTTTATTTTGGGGGTTCCAAAATCACTGCAGATGGTGAATGCACCCATGAAATAAAAAGACACTTACTCCTTGAAAGAAAAGTTATGACCAATCGAGACAGCATATTAAAGCAGAGACATTACTTTGCCAACAATGATCTGTCTAACCAAAGCTATGGTTTTTCCAGTAATAATGTATGGATGTAAGAGCTGGACTATAAAGAAAGCTGAGCACTGAAGAAATGATGCTTTTGAACTATGTTGTTTCATAAGACTCTTGAGAGTCCCTTGGACTACAAGGAGATCCAACCAGCCCATCCTAAAGGAAATCAGTCCCGAATGTTCATTGGAATGACTGAAGATGAAGCTGAAACTCCAATACTTTGGCCACCTGATGTGAAGAGCTGATTCATTTGAATAGACCCTGATGCTGGGAAAGATTGAAGGTAGGAAGAGAATGGGACAACAGAGGATGAGATGGTTATATGGCATCAATGACTCAATAGACATGAGTTTGAGTGAACTCTGGGAGCTGGTGATGGACAGGGAGGCCTGGTGTGCTGCAGTCCATGGGGTCACAGAGTTGGACATAACTGAGCAACCGAATTGAACTCAACTGTTCAGGTGTCATAATAAAGTCTTACAATAAATTTCAAGAGGTGGACTCCAGGTGGGTAAGAAGTTAAGTGGGTTCTCATGATCACAACAGTTTAATTGGTGAATATTATTATTTTGCTGTTGTTTAAATTCTTTGGAAATTGTTTTAAGGGCATATAGCATATAGGATATGTTTCATTTAAGGAAATCTAATTGATTTTGATAAGAACAGCAAAAGTCTATGGTATTTGAGTCACGATTTGCTACCATACCCCACCTATCCTGCCAGCTCCTGTTAAAAAGCTCTGCTGCAGCCAGTGCTGGTTCTCTATACCCAGATCCCAGTCAGGATCCGCTCCTGTGGGGTTGGTGTGGGCGTGCTGAGGCAGGCTGATGATGGTGTTTCTCATCCTTCTCTTCTGGCTTTATGTTGGGAAGTAGGCAGAGTCAAAAGAACCCCTTCTCCCCTTTCACACCCAACCCCCAGGTGAAGCAGGATAGCATACTGCTGCCTCAAAAGCCCATGATCTGATTTTCTCTTATTTGCAATAATTGACATAATTACCAAGTAGAACATCTTCCAAGTTTAATGTACTTTTCATTTAAAATCTTATTTTCCTCAGAAAGTTTATTTTTATCATGAAGTATATTTTTAGTAGATAAGGCTTTATTATTTGTAATTGATTTGAAGCAACTTTGGGGAAATTTACTGACTTTTATCAACAGTGTGGCTATCTCATTCAATTTTATTTTCTTTTTGGTCTTTAGATTTATTTTGTTGTTCTTATTTTGACATGGACCCTTAGATTATTGATTGTCTTTTTTAATACATGCATTTAAACATGTAAATATTCCTCTACTTTAAGCGTTAGTTGCAATGAACTAATTTTAAGTCACATTTTTGTTAACTTTCAGCTCAGAAATATTTTCCACTATATCTTTTTTATATTTAACTTGGGGTTATTTAAAAGTGTATGTTTAATTACCAAATATTTTATGATTGTCTTTAAATTAGTACTTTTACCATTTCTACAACTATGTGAAAACTGTATGTATTTAATACCATTCACTGAGCTCATCATATATGTGATTTCTGCATGTTTTTTGAACCCAGTATTTTTATACTGCCATTATAATTAAAGGATGAATATTTACATGCAATTTGATTATTTACTTTACTACTCCTTGTTCTTTATTTCCAATCACATTTGCTATGTTCTTTTAAGGCAGATCTGCTGATTCTGAACTCTCTCAGCTAATGTCTAAAATTTATTCCACTATTTTGAAGAATATTTTGTCTGTTCATAGAATTCTGGGTTGGCATTCTTTTCTTATTTCAGCATTTTAAAGATTTTCTTTCATTTGCCTTTGGGTTCCATGACTTCTCTTGAAAAATNATGGCTGGATGGCATCACGGACTCGATGGACATGCGTCTGAGTGAACTCCGAGAGATGGTGATGAACAGGAAGACTGGTGTGCTGCGATTCATGGGGTCGCAAAAAGTCGGACACGATTGTGCGACTGAACTGGACTGAGGCCTGGGTCTTCAATCACCTACACATTTGTAATGATTGAGAGGAAGGGTTAATATTTGATGAGCACCTCTTTCAGGGCAGGTCGTTTGCTGGTTGTCCTAAGAACAAAATAATCTCTGTTCATCTCCACAACAAATAAAGTATTATTATTTTTATTTTATAGAAAGTTAGCCTTAAAGAAAACTTGTGCAAAGGGCAGAATGCCAGGACTGGGACCCCGATGATCAGACTCCATAACCCTTGTTTTTTTCTTCTATATCATCCTGCCTGTAAAAGTATGTGTGTCCAGCCTTTCCTTAGAAAGGATGGATACACCCTAGGTTGGAGATGCCTACTATTTTGACTAACTCTTTACCTTGATACCTTGATTATGTTATCACATATATTGACCACTAAGCATATGTGGCTATCAAAATTAAGAAAAAGTACATAAAATTAATTTCAGAAGTGGTCAAGAGCCACCACTGGCTAGTGCCTGCCAAGTCCCTTATTGGGACAGCAGGGATATATGACACTTTCACCATCACAGGAACTTTAATCAGATAACACTTGCTTACAAGAAAAACGTGGATTTTCTAAGACTCTAGAATATCTGAATGCTACCACCTTTAAATGAGAGAGGAAAGGTAATTTAGAGTAAGCTTATTCTTACTGATCAAAATGCTGCATTTTTGTTCATATGTGCACTGGCCCCATACTCAGCCAGAGGTCTGGGTGCTCATCCTTGCTGGTGATTGTGGAAAGGGATTTACAATAATTTGTATTCAAGCTCTTCTCTTCGACCTTTACTTCCAATTTGAGAGTTCACCAACTGGTTTTATGTCCAGAAAAGAACAAAACTATTTCATCTACTCAGAGATCGAGGTCAAGGCACCTCAACCAAAAGATGGGGCCCATGTCATTAAACTGACCAATATTTATCTCTCTGATTCTAAGGATGTAAACACCAAAGATTCTATATTACAATATGTATATAGAACTGCAGACTTTGATGCATTCATATTGCTTGATTTTCCTTTTTCAGGAGGTTTTAAAAGGTGCACTGGCTACCTTCAGATCATTTTCATTTCCTATGAAGAAAAAAAAATCCCAATGTGTTTTATTAAAATTTTTCATCACACATTTTACACTTCAATTTCTATTTTTTAACTGAAAAGGATTGATTAAATCAGCAGGTAGCAACTGAATCGTGTTTAAGACTCAGTGTGACTGAAGTAGATCATTTTTCCCTATTTTTAAAAAAATCTCTGGCCAAGACTGGTTTTCTGCTCCTTTATTTAGTAGTACTCAAATGTTGCAGCTTTAACCAAGGGTTTTGTTGGTCACTTCACTCCCCACCAAGGACACTGAGAGTAAAAAAATTCAAAATGCCTCAAATTACTGGGCTTAATAAAAATTGACAAGTAGTGTTGATATAAGAGAAATAAATTGTTAGAGGTGAAGAATGGAAGGCAGAAAGCATGCCTTGCTACAATATTGTGGGGCAGATTTAAAGGCTCGTTGTAACTTGTAGCAAAGTGAAAATAATGCTTTCGTAGTAATAACACCTTACCTATCTATAACACTTTTCATCTACAGTTAGCCCAAGGCTTTTTACATTCTATTTATAGATATCAATCCAACCTCCGCGGAAATCCAGCTACCTCTGAGGTGGAACCAAACATCTTCTCTCTGCCAGCAATATTACACAACAGTTTTCAGGAGAGAAAATGAAGAATAATTTCTCCTGTTGAAATGGCAGGAGGAATTTCTGAGTGGGAAGAATGTAATTTCTAAGTTAGAATTGGCACTGACACTAGAACTTAATACCCCAATTCATACAGAAAGTGGGCGTGGAAACTTCAAAGAACACAAGGGGTCACAAGGAATAGTTTTATTCCTCAAATGATTAATTACAGCATTTATGAAAATGAAAGCTATTTCCCAATATGAAACTTCTTGCTTTTACCTGTTAGGCTTGAGAGGACCACAGGTGTTTCTTTTTCTTTTTTTTTTTTCTTCTTTTCTTTTTATTCTTTTTTTCTTTTTTTTTTATTTTTTTAAAGAAAACAATTATAAGAACACTCCTACACTCTTAGCCATGCAGAATGGTCAGCAAGGGTAATGTGTACTTAAGCCCTTGTTANTTTTTCTTTTTTTTTTTTTCTTCTTTTCTTTTTATTCTTTTTTTCTTTTCTTTCTATTTTTTTAAAGAAAACAATTATAAGAACACTCCTACACTCTTAGCCATGCAGAATGGTCAGCAAGGGTAATGTGTACTTAAGCCCTTGTTAGGTACTGATGGAGCTGTGGATCTTTTCATAGGTAATTAATTACTTTGCAGACTTACAATTTTTCAAAGAGGTATAAAAATTAAAAGCAAAAAATGCAAATGAAAACTATTGAAAAAATAGTAAAAATTTAGGTTTCAGGATTTCCCACATCTAATCTCCCATAGGACAGATTTAGCAAGGGAAGTTACCTATCAGAGAATAACCAAGGAAAAGAGGGACATGGGTTGAAAAGAATGGTAAAAGGGAGGAAGGAGAAAATTTCACTTAGGAGTAAAAAATAAGCCATGTGAAACACATTTCTCATCTTCCAAATGAGAAGTATTTTCTAGTTTGGAAGAAACTAGATTCTCTTTTCTCTCAAAAACATTTCCTTCAAATCAATCCTTCCCAAGGCCTGCAAAGGAAAGGGCTCAGAGATTTATACAATTTAGACCAAGAACTGCATGTCTGAATCATATTTGAGCAACTATGATAGAAATTTTAAACATTGGCTCAAATAAAAATTAAGAATAAAACTTTAGAGCTAAGAATCCCTGCATTACAATGCATTTTGTTCTGTGATATAATCATTAAAACAAAAAACCCTCACCCTCTCAAACTCCTGCTGCTGCTGCTAAGTCGCTTCAGTCGTGTCCAACTCTGTGCGACCCCGTAGATGGCAGCCCATCAGGNCATGATGTACTCTGCATATAAGTTAAATGAGCAGGGTGACAATATACAGCCTTGATGTACTCCTTTTACGATTTGGAACCAGTCTGTTGCTCCATGTCCAGTTCTAACTGTTTCTTCCTGACCTGCATACAGATTTACAACAGTAGGAGTTGATAAATGATCTCAGGAAAAGTTCTATGATAAGATAATATTCACTTGTGATTTCATTCTCTCTGCAATAGTAGTCTCTCAAGTGTTTCCTCTATTGATGTCTCTGAAATTCTTTAAATGGTCATTCCTACATATTACACAGATTTTATTGTTCTTTTCATAGAATAGTTTCATCACACANAATATTCACTTGTGATTTCATTCTCTCTGCAATAGTAGTCTCTCAAGTGTTTCCTCTATTGATGTCTCTGAAATTCTTTAAATGGTCATTCCTACATATTACACAGATTTTATTGTTCTTTTCATAGAATAGTTTCATCACACATAACATCCCTGGTGCAGGGCAGATTGAACTTCTTGGGTGAGCAGACATTTGGTCCTGTGCAAACATTCGTAAGACATTTGGTCCACATCCATAGGCCCATGTCCCTGACATTTAGTCCTGTTCAAAATGGCTGTAAGATATCTGTTCCATGCCAAACAGTCCTTAATATTTGGTCATCTTTTTATTACTCAAAACATCCAGGGAGACAGTTGGTTCATGACAAAAGGTCTTATCCAGGTACTCATAGATATTTGGATAACACCAAATTTTAAGGTCCCCTTGGCATGGAGCCAAATATATTATAGATGTTTTAGACAGGACAGGATGTCCTGTAAGGTACTTTTTTAACATCCTTAGTACTAACTAGCTGGATTTTTTTTTTAATATATAAAATTAGAATGTTAATGTCCATACATAAACCATAAGTTTTTATACCTTGTTCTATAGCAATTATTTGAAATGAGAAAAGTTCAAATCTGACTTTTTTTTACCTCTTTGATTTTAGGTTTTCCAGTGATATTGTTTTTTCTTGTTTAACTCTTCTTTCTTCAACTTAGGTAGTTTTAAACGTCTAATCTTTTCATTTTATTAAATTATTTGTTTTGCTTAATTTTCCTCTATAGTTGTCAATAATATTGAGTTTTACTCTTTCCTTATTTTATATGAATATGTGTTTTTAAAAGTATGTCATTTTTCCTTTATTTCCCTATGTCTTTTCTTCCTAATAGGAGTGTGTAAGTGTTGGTCATTAGAGTTTTTTCTTGGGTCTGAGGAAATTACTACTTACTTTACATGGCTAATTTATGCCTATGAGATGAAAAATAAACTTTAAGTAGAATTGTTTCCCCGTTTTCTTAGGAAGTAGTTAGTCTCTTTAGAAAATTATGATAGAACCTTTTCTATTAATTTCCTTAGTTCTCAGAGAAAAATAGATACAGATTAACAGTGGGCCTCTAATTTTGGAAGTGTTTCCCAAACTTTTGCTTCTTTGAATACCTGATCTACTATAGTTCACTACATTGTAAAGATATGGCCTTCTCTATTGGAAAAAGACACTGTTTTTAAGACTATACAATTTTTCTTGATCTTATTCCATTGCTGATTATTAGACTGATATGTGGGCTTTTTGTTTATGGTTCAGTAAATATTTTTATTTTGTTCATTTCTGAGTCTCAGTATCCTCCAGAGGTCTGTTTTTCTGAATAGTATGACAAATTAAAGAAACAAAGTGTGTGTGTGTGTGTGTGTGTGTGTGTGTGTGTGCGTGTGCGTGCATATATAACATAATTATAAACATATATGTAACCTAATATATTGGAGAAGGCAATGGCACCCCACTCCAGTACCCATGGATGGAGGAGCCTGGTAGGCTGCAGTCCATGGGGTCGCTAAGAGTCAGACATGACTGAGCGACTTCCCTTTCTCTTTTCACTTTCATGAATTGGAGAAGGAAATGGCAACCCACTCCAGTATCCTTGCCTGCAGAATCCGAGGGATGGGGAAGCCTGATGGGCTGCCGTCTATGGGGTCGCACAGAGTCGAACACAACTGAAATGACTTAGCAGCAGCAGCAACCTAATATATACATATTAGGTATATATATATATATATATATATATATATACACTCTGTATTTGTATATAAAACATAAAATATATACTGCAAATAAATATCCTAAAGTATTAATATGCTTATATTTGCATTTATATATAAATATATATGTATATGGGCTTCCCAGGTGTTGCTAGTGGTAAAGAACCCGCCTGCATAAACAGGAGACATAAGAGAAGCAGGTTCTATTCCTGGGCTGAGAAGATACCCTGCAGGACGGCATGGCTAACCACTCCAGTATTCTTGCTTAGAGAATCCCATGGACAGAGGAGCCTGGCAGGCTATATGCCATAAGGTCACAAAGAGTCCGAGAGGACTGAAGCAACTTAGAATGGGCGCATGCATATATGTGTATATGTTTTGATTTTCCTTTTTTTTTTTCACTCTGCATGAGTCACTGCTACTTCTAAAACAGGATTGTTGTTAAAAAATGGGTTTTTAGTTTTCTTTGGCCTTATTTTTGCATTTTGAGTGCACCTCTTGCACTCCTCCTCCAAAATGAATAAATGCTTTGAGCTTTTGAAATTAATTGCCTTTATTCTTTATCATAGCTTACTGTAAACACAGCACATAAGCCTAGTGTAAGTGACCTAAACTCCCTTCTCTTGATATGTTCAAAACTACACTGCATTTAATCCTTATCTTCTGATGCTATGGGATTTGATGAGTCCCTTCCTATTTCAAGCACATGGAAAAAAAATTGTTTTGATTCTTTTTACTTTTGGTGTGAAGGATTACATAATAATTTTAAAATACTGATGTTTCCATAACTTTTTTACCTCTTATATACAATTAAACTTAATTCATGTCAGGAGCTATGGTATTTGTTACGAATGTGTGTATGTGTGCTCAGTTTCTCCAGTGTATCCAACTTTTTGTGACCCTATGGACACTAGCCCACCATACTCCTCTATCCAAGGAATTCTTCAGGCAAGAATACCAGAGTGGGTTGCCATTTCCTTCTCCAAAGGATCTTTCCAGCTTAGGGATTGAAACTGCATCTCCTTTGTTGGCAGGCAAATTCTTTATTACTGCACCACCTGGGAAGTCCATATTCTCTGAATAGAATATCTTAATTAGTGTTTTCTTTGATATAATTGATCAAAGATAAATTAAATATTTAGGAGGGTGTCCTTTTTGGTATTGTGTCTCTTTAAATTGAGAATTAGCAAACAAGTTTCTTCTAATTATTACCCAAAGTACACTTGACCAAATTAAGTTCAGGAAAATACTATCAAGTCTCTGGTTTCATCTCCACTTTCTAGTTCATTTGAGAGAAAAAAGCAATTTCCTTTGTAGAATGATTAATCTGTTACTCACTGCTTTTTATTTTTACTTTATTAATAATTAGGCCAAAAATCTGCTCTCTTTAAAAAATGTTAGGCATACCAGAGTCACATTATAATAATAAAATTTAAATTAGCCTAAAAATATGAATAGAATACAAAATAAACATATAAATAATTTTTAGTGAGGATATTCCATTTCTGGTACACATCTATTCAAATATAATCACTTCATTGTTAAGATTAAAAATACCAAAAATTCAGAATATGGGTTTGATATAAAGTGTAAAAGTAAACAAAAAATGTAAATATATAAAAATGTAAAAATTACAGCTTTGGTTTTGTGTGGGTCTAGGTTGTTTTTACCCAGTCCAGTATTCTTGCGTGGAGAATCCCATGGACAGAGGAGCCTGGAAGGCTACATTCAATACGGTTGCAAAGAGTTGGACAATCAGACACACACACATTCAGGTTGTTTTTACAGTTACTCTAAAAGCAATTGAAAGTAGGAACTTCTTGTTATATCTTATCTAAATGAAATAAATATGGAACAACTTTGTTAGTCCACTTTATTTTCCTTTTTTATTTAAATTATCACTTTCTCATGTAAATATATGAATTATATTTCAATATATTGAATATATTTCAATATATTGAAATCCCAGGGATTTTTGCCTAAAGGGAATGTGGTCCACGATATATTGTACCATTACATGACAATAAGTCCATTTATTCATTTAGCAAACATCACAGTTCTAATGTGAAATCAAGCAATGTTTGAGATTTTAATTAAATGGAAATGTGTCATTTTAGCTGAGCAAAGGAAAGCAGTCAGTTATTACATAGCCCAAGCTTTAAATGCTTGAAATATGTGTATTGGGTGAAATTCTAGACCCACACAATTTATGTGCAAGCAATTGCTTTTGATCAATTTAATAGCTAACATACGTAGAACTAGAAATGATACGTTTTATAAAATTGAAAAATTTTTAAATCATTTTTAGTGGTCAGGATTTGAAAGTTTATGGTATAGTTCTTAGTTAAGTGGGTGTCTTCCTGCTTTCATGGTTATCTTAACAAGCATACTATGTCTTACATCTGAAAAAAATAGGATTTCTTTGATATTGCATTCTAATAATTTAAGAAATAAACCCTAGATCATTTTAATAATGTTTGGTAAATTTTTAAATTGTGATACATTAAATAGCAAGTATATCAGGAGACTTCTCATAAAACTATTTGCTGACAAATTTTCATAATTACTTGCCACGTTTAAGGATATATAAAACATACTTACTAAGATACTGTCACCTAACTAGACTNGTGACTGCAGCCATGAAATTAGAAGACGTTTACTCCTTGGAAGAAAAGTTATGACCAACCTAGATACAGTCACTACTGGAGACTAAGATGCTATGAGAAACTGACATCCTGGGGGAAAAATCTGCTTATGCTTTTCGCTATCAGTTCTTATGTGATAAGTGTATTCAATTATTCATGAACTCTGATGTTTGCTTAACAGTAAGAACTACCTAGGCAAATGCCTTACCTTAGGACTAAGAAAAAGAAAGAGGAGACTTGTGACATTTACAGCAAGTTGGAATGTGTTATTGAGACAATAAAAATTTATAAGTAAATTGATACAGCTCTTTGACATTATGCATTATAAAAATGTTCATTTAAACATAAAATGTAAAACTCCTACGTTAACAGTTAAAAGTAACATTCAAATTTAAAAACTGAGTTATAATTTTTTAACCTGATTATTTCTTACATAATACAGTACCCTACAGTTGAATTAATTTCATCAGATAATTCAATTTTAAAGAAATATAATTTAGCAATGGACTGGAATATATAGTGGCTGCTTCTGTGTGCTATTCTGCTTGAATGCATACTCAGTCATATTTGATTCTTTGTGACTTCAACCCGCCAGGCTCCAATGAAGTTTCCAGCAAGAATACTGGAGTAAGTTGCCATTTCCTCCTCCAGGGGATCTTCCTGACCCAGAGATGGAACCTGAGTCTCCTACATTGGGGGGCAGATTCTTGACCACTGACCCACCTGGGAACTTCAGTGTACTATTTTACTAAGGCATTCAAATGTCTCTGGGAGGACAACTTACTTTATCAAAATGATAGCTTGATGGTACATAAATTTCTTTACTCTTTGTCTGCAATGTCAATTATACTGACTTTGCTATTAACATAAATTTTCATTACTTACAACTGTGTTGGTCTACACAAAGCAAATTACATACTCTCATTATGCTAAACTAATGTCAGCCATGGTCTCCTGAAGAACGACTTTTAACTTTGAAAAGGAAATTAGGTAAGACAGCAATGCAGATTTCNCATAAATTTTCATTACTTACAACTGTGTTGGTCTACACAAAGCAAATTACATACTCTCATTATGCTAAACTAATGTCAGCCATGGTCTCCTGAAGAACGACTTTTAACTTTGAAAAGGAAATTAGGTAAGACAGCAATGCAGATTTCCCTTTCCAAGCAGCAAATAATAACCTGTTTTATTTTGGTTAGGCTTTGATATTTCAGCAAGCAAAACTTTAAAAACATCCCATAAAATGGTTATTTTTTGCATTATATAGATGTTCTGGAATAAAGGTTTTAGTCAGTAGTTTTTACACATATCAGAAGATGCAATATAAAAAAAAAATTCCACCTGAAAGTGGAAGATTAACTATATTAATTTAGTTCCACAAAATTTGTTTCTTAAGTGTGAGTCAGTGTTCTCCAATTTTTACATTTCTTTCCATGAAAATGAAATTTCTTATCTTAAAATCTTCAGCTCTTTGATAAATGCCTTACTCCTTTTCAGAGAATTATTGTGCCTTGCATTATTTCTCAGTCAGGAATCTTGGTGTCTCTTTTTTTCATCTGGACTGGTTGTGAGTCCTGATCTTTTATAATGTCAGTATAGACACAAGAATCTTACAGAAAAATATAGTCTAGCTAGTTTTGTAAAGAAACGGTGTATGGCAAAACCAATACAATATTATAAAGTAATTAACCTCCAATTAAAATAAATAAATCTATATATTAAAAAATAACTTAAAAAATAAACATAAATGATGTTCTGTTGTTCTTCTTGATCACATTTTTGTCTTATATGAGAATGTGTTTGTTCATATTCTGATCAACATATATGATATTTATTATTCCTTATCAGTTATTTCATTTTTACCATAAAATGCATTAATTATACTTACAAACTTACTTTTTGTGTATTTTCTGTATTTAAATCTAATTCTGTCTTGTTTATTTTGTATATTTTCCTTTGTCTACAAGAATAATAATTGCATTTACAGTTGTTAGATGTACCAACTGTTTTAAACACACACACACACACATAATTTATACTTCACAAAAATTCTATGAACTACATATTATTATGTCTCAGATTAGGAAGACAAAGTAAGAAAAGTATAAGTAATCATCCTTTGGCTACAGACCAAGTTAATGGTAAATTAGGGATTCATACTCAAGCAGTCTAATTTCAGAGTTCATAGATTTAAACTTATTTTATACATCACATAGCATTTTTATTACTTTCTTCATTAAAATTTTATATAACATAAAATAAACAGAGTAATTTTTCCAAACAACTGATGGTGTACTTAATTTTTATTAAAAGAATTAAAATTAAGTGATTTTCACAATATAAAGAAAATTCAAAAAAGGACACTAAATATGAAATTTTTGTTGTTCAGCTGCTCAGTCTTGTCTAACTCTTTGTGACCCTATGGACTGTAGCACACCAGGCTTCCCTGTCCATCACCAACTCCCAGAGTTTGCTCAAACTCATGTCAATTGAATCAATGATGTCACCCAACCATGTCATGCCCTGCCATTCTTTCTCCTCCTGTCTTCAATATCTCCGAGCATCAGAGTCTTTCCTAATAAGTCAGGTCTTCACATCAGGTGACAAAATTACTGAACCTTCAGCATCAGCATCAGTCCTTGGAATGAATATTCAGGGTTGCTTGATTTCATTGCAACCCAAGAGACTCTCAAGAATTATCTCCAACACCACAGTACAAAAGCATAAATTCTTTGGTACTCAGCTATCTTTATGGTCCAGATCTCACGTCCGTACATGACTAATGGGAAACCCATAACTTTGATTAGATGGACTTTGTTGGCAAAGTAATGTCTCTACTTTTTAATATGCTGTCTAGGTTTGTCATAGCTTTTTTCCAAAGAGCAAGTGTCTTAATTTCATGGCTGCAGTCACCATCTGCAGTGATTTTGAAACCCAAGAAAATAAAGTCTGTCACCATTTCCTCACTGTTTCCCCATCTATGTGCCATGAACTGATGGGACCAGATACCATGATCTTAGTGTTTAGAATGTTGAGTTTTAAGCCAGCATTTTCACTCTCCTGTTTCACATTCATCAAGAGGCTCTTTAGTTCCTCTACCATTTCTGCTGTAACTGTGGTGTCATCTGCATATCTGAGGCTATTGATATTTCTCCAAGCAACCAGCTTGTGCTTTATCAAGCCTGGCATTTTGCATGGTGTACTCCGCATGTAAGTTAAACAACCACAGTGACAATATACAGCCTTGATGCACTCCTTTCCCAATTTGGAACCTGTCCATGGTTCCATGTCTGGCTCTAAATGTTGCTTCTTGACCTGCACTCAGGTTTCTCAGGAGGCAGGTAAGGTGGTCTGGAATTCCCATATCTTGAAGAATTTTCCACAGTTTGTTTTGATTCACACAGTCAAAGGCTTTAGCGTAGTCAGTGAAGCTGAAGTAGATATTTTCCTGGAATTCACTTACTTTTTCAGTGATCCAACAGATGTTGGCAATTTGATCTCCAGTTCCTCTGTCTTTTCTAAATCGAGATTGAACATACGGAAACTCTCAGTTCATGTACTATTGAAGCCTCTCTTGGAAAATTTTGAGCATTACTTGGAAAATTTTGAGCATTACATATGAAAAGAGTGTAATTATGTGGTAGTTTGAACATGACAATGCCTTTCTTTAGAATTTGAATGAAAACTGACCTTTTCCAGTCCTTTGGCCACTGCTGAGTTTTCCAAATTTGCTGGTATTTTGAGTGCAGCACATTAACAGCATCATCTCTTAGGATTTGAAAAAGCTCAAATGGAATTCCATCACCTCCCCTAGCTTTGTTTGTAGTGATGCTTCCTAAGGCCCACTTGATTTTGCACTCCAGGATGACTAGCTCTAGGTGAGTGATCATACCATTGTGGTTATCTGAATCATTTATATCTTTTCTGTATAGTTCTGTATACTCTTGCCCTCTTCTTAATATCTTCTGCTTCTGTTAAGTCCATACCATTTTTGTCCCTTATCATGCTCATCTTTGCATGAAATGTTCCCTTGATATCTATGATTTTCTTGAAGACATCTCCAGTCTTTCCCATTCTATTCTTTTTATCTATTTCTTTTCATTATTCAGTTATGAGGGTGTTTAGGAGTCATTTTTTTAAAAACTTTATTAACTGTATTTTATGTACCTTAGTCTTATGGCAGAAAGTAAAGAAGAAATAAAGAGCCTCTTGATGAAAGTAAAAGAGGAGAATGAAAAAGTTGGCTTACAACTAAATATTCAGAAAACTATGATCATGGCATTTGGTCCCTCACTTCATGGCAAATAGATGGGGAAATAATGGAAAAGTGACTGTATTTTGGGGGGCTCCAAAGTCACTGCAGAAAGTGACTGCCATGAAATTAAAAGATACTTCCTCCCTGGAAGAAGAGTTATGACCAACTTAGACAGCATATTAAAAAGCAGGGACATTACTTTTCCAACTAAGATCCATCTAGTCAAAGCCATAGTTTTTCCATTAGTCATGTGTGCATGTGAGTGTTGTACTATAAAGAAAGCTGAGTGCCGAAGAATTGACGCTTTTGAACTGTGGTGTTGGAGAAAACTCTTGAGAGTCCCATGGACTGCAAGAAGTTCCAACCAGTCAATCTAAAGAAAATCAGTCCTGAATATTCATTGGGAGGACTGATGTTGAAGCTGAAACTCCATTACTTTGGCCACCTGATGCGAAGTACTTACTCACTGGAAAATACTCTGATGCTGGGAAAAGATTGAAGGCAGGAGGAGAAAGGGATGACAGAGGATAAGATGGTTGGATGGCATCACCAACTCAATGGTCATGAGTTTGAGTAAGCGGAATTGGTGATGACAGGGAAGCCTCACATGCTGCAGTCCATGGTGTCGCAAAGAGTCGGACACACCTGAGGAACTGAACTGAACTGCATTTTATGTGCATGTTTTAATAAAGTTCACAGAAATACTTATTAATTTTAACTACAAGAGAGAAGAATGAGGGAATTTACTTCTTCATTAATATATTAATCAAAATTAATGAACTAGACTTCTGTTTCTGGCAATAATCGAGTAAAATATTCAGACTTAACCTCAACCATTCCTGGGTTGGGAAGATCCCCCAGAGAAGGAAATGGCAACACACTCCAGTATTCTTCTTTGGAGAATCCAATGGACAGGGGAGCCTGGCAAGCTACAATCTATGTGGTCATAAGAGTTGGACATGACTGAGCAACTAAGCACACAACCTCAACCGTGAACAATTAGAGAATAGGGGAAAACACCCAAACAAAAATAGACTGTAGATAATTGATAACATAAGGTGGAAAAATAAGGAATGTGAGAAATAAAATTGCCTAGAGACACATTATAATGCATAGACAGAGATCTCAGGTAGAGCTCAGCAACATCACTGAGCTAAGCATATAGGTAAGGAATCTGCATGCAATGCAAGAGATGCAAGAGGTGCGGGTCCCTGAGTCAGGAAGATCTACTGGAAGAGGTAATCAAAACCCACTCTAGTATTCTTAACTGGAAAACCTCATGTACAGAGGAGCCTGGCTATCTATGGTCCATAGGGTTGCAAAGACTTAGACATGACTGAAGCGACTGAGCACAGGCNGCTTTCTTTATAGTCCAACTCTCACATCCATACATGACTACTGGAAAAACGATAGCTTTGACTAGATGGCACTTTGTTGGCAAAGTAATGCCTCTGCTTTTTAATATGCTGTCTAGGTTGATCATAAGTTTTCTTCCAAGGAGCAAGCATCTTTTAATTTCATGACTACAGTCCACCATCTGCAGTGATTTTAGAACCCCCCCAAAATAAAGTCTCTCACTGTTTCCACTGTTTCCCCATCTATTTGCCATTAAGTGATGGGACCAGACGCCATAATCTTAGTTTTCTGAATGTTGAGCTTTAAGCCAACCTTTTCACTCTCCTCTTTCACTTTCATCAAGAGGCTTTTTAGCTCCTCTTCACTTTCTGCCATAAGGGTGGTGTCATCTGAATATCTGAGGTGATTGATATTTCTCCCAGCAATCTTGATTCCAGCCTGTGCTTCATCCAGCCCAGCGTTTCACATGGTGTACTCTGCATATAAGTTAAATAAGTAGGGTGACAACATACAGCCTTGACGTACTCTTGTCCCGAATTGGAACCAGTCTGTTGTTCCATGTCCAGTTCTAACTGTTGCTTCCTGACCTGCATACAGATTTCTCAAGAGGCAGGTCAGGTAGTCTGGTATTCCCATCTCTTTCAGAATTTTCCAGAGTTTGTGGTGATCCACAAAGTCAAACGTTTTGGTGTAGTCAATAAAGCAGAAGTAAATGTTTTTCTGGAACTCTCTTGCTTTTTTGATAATTCAGTGGCAATCATCAGTTGGCAATTTGATTATTGCCATTGACATTTTGTTAAATGTTACCAATTCCCCTTGATAATAACGTGATATGATGGGAAAGATGAAAAAATTGTTAGCAATGCTTTTCTTGATAACATGGGTTATTGATTAGACTTAGCACAGCTTGTTTTTTTTTGTTCAATGTATCACATATTTAAAATTACTACAGATATTTTTAAGTGTCTATAGTAAAATTTGGGCTTCCCCGGTGGCTCAGACATAAAAAATCTGCCTGCAATGCAGGAGACCTGGGTTTGATCTCTGGCTTGGGAAGATCCCCTGAAAAAGGAAATGACAACCTACCCCAGGATTCTTGCTGGAGAATCCCATGGACAGAAGAGCCTGGCAGGCTACAGGGCATCGGGTCGCAGAAGAGTCGGGCATGACTGAGTGACTGACACTTTCACACTTTCACAACACAGTTTGAAGTTTAAAAGGGACAAATCCTCCCCAAAATGAAAGAAACAGCATGATCAAGTCAGAAACTGGTAGAGGAGTAGAAGTAGGCAAAAGCTTGAAATATTCTCTTAAGATCTGAATACTGTATAGAAGGAATAATTTATAAAAGCATTTGGCAACAGATATTAGAAACTTTCAAAGTATTTGTATATTTTAGTTTTATATTTATGCTATTAAAATGTTTTCTAAGAAAAAATTCTGGAATATGTATGATTTACATATCAAGTTTTTCATATCTCACATTTTAGACACAAATAAAATAGTATGTGGTCATAATGCTATTTTTTTTAAAAAATTAATTCAAACCCACTATGAAAGTAACAATGACAACTCAAAGGAAAACTTTTCCATTTTTACGGAGAACCCTTCTACATGTGTATATAACTTGTGCAAAGTTACAGTAAGTTAGAACTTGATATTCTAAATTTTATAAAATATACCATAAGTATGTTTCTATTTTGCTACTGCCTCGGTATTTCTTACCTGTTATTCTGACCCCGTTAATATTACCCTATCTACCAGTGACTTTGTATTTCTCTTTACCCTTCTCCGGGTTCATATAAATTATATTCACAAATTCAATTTATATGCAGAGGACATTTTTATCATTGTTTATTTTTGTATACGTGTGTTCCTTCTATAGACATTTCCCCAAAGCTGGCTTTTCTCACTCAACATCATACATCATGGACATAGGTCACCAGATCTAGTTCTAAATCATTCTTTTTAAATTAGCTGAATGCTATTTCCTAATATGAATGAAACAAGCTTTATTTTAATCATTCTCCTATTTATTGGCATTCAGAGTAAACAGGTTTTAGTTTTTATTTTGAAACTCCAAGCTGAAATAAATATCCTTATACATATTACTACATATGAGCAATTTTATTTTGATAGAGCAGTTTCTTAGGAGTGAAGCTTTGCCAAAAGGGCTGTACTTTTTAAATTTGAAATGCATATTTCCATATGATTCTTTAAAGATCTATACCTATAAACGTGCTCACCAGTAGTCTCTGAGAGAGACTCACCTGCATGTACTCATCAGCACTTTATTAAATTTTTGCCAGTCTGAGGGGTGAGAAGTTTGTGAATCTTATGGGTGAGAAGTAGTATCTCATTGTTACTAATGAAACAAAGCATTCTTTCATATGTTTATTGGTCTTTTGAATTTCCCCTTCTGTTGATCACTTATTCATAACCTATGAACATTCTTCTATCGTGGCACTCCGCTTTTGCTTATGTAATTGTATGTGTTTTATAATATCACAGCTAACATTTTTTTCCTGTCATTTTTGTTGCAACATTTCCCTACAACTTCTCATTTGTCTTTTGATTTGGTTTCTGTGTAATTTAACCTACAAACTTACTTTATGGAAATTTAAATGTCTGTTTTCTGTTATGACTCCCAGGTTTTCAGTCTGGCTCAAATTGCTTTCCTTCATCCTAACGCTACAAAAAACATTCACCTAAATTCTCTTNGGGTCTCACCGGCCAGGCGTCCCGGAAAGGCACGCGCAGGAGGCCTTCCGGCAGCCGCAGTTCCGGCGCTGGCGCCCCGGCTTGCGCAGTGTAGACCGGTCCGCGCGCACTTAGCGCCGCGCCTAGGGTGCAAGGAGCCTCCGCGGTCTCCTCGGAGAGCCCTGGCTTCAGGCAGACCCTGAAGAAGAGACGGCAGGAGCCCCTGGCCTTGCCCTGGGATTTATTTCTATTTATTATGTGACCTGGGGGGGGGGGGGTCCATGATTGCTGTTTATCCAGGTGTAGTGCCAGTTTTAAAAGCACATTTAATAAATAAATAAGCCATTCTTTCTCTACTGAATCGCAGTATCATATTCTTTGTATTTTTAAAAATTTCTAAGTATATTCAGATGTCTTTTTCCAGGCATAATTGTCTGTTTCTCTGCTAATATTATAACATTTTTATTATCATACTAAAAGGTAGATTTTAATTTCTAGAAGTTAATCACTTATTGTAATTGTTTTAAGTACAATTTTTAGATGTTTTGAATACTTACTCTTCCTCATGGATATTAAAATCATTTCACCTTTTTCTTTCCACCATTTCCAAAAATAGTTAGGAAAAACTTTTGAATTTCTAACTGAGATGGTATTTTACTTATATAGTAATATATTATTTTTAAGATTCATCTTGCTATCCAAGGTATGCCTTTGCTTTCTTGTGGTCTATTTTATGTACTTCAACAAGACAGAATAAAAATATTCAGTGATTAAAAGGATATTTATTAAGACTTTTAATGACAAATAATAACATTTAATATTAAACCAAATAAAAGCAAAGAAATAAAATTACATGGACAGCATGATGCCAACTAGGTTAAAATGTACACAAAGAGACTGACAGGAAATATTCTAGAAGAATGTGATAAGTCTGAGTGGAAAATTTGTATATAACCTTTATTTACCCTCTATAATTTTCCATAGTTTTCAAATTTTTATTGTGGGCTCAACCTACAGCATGACTCTGGATAAGAAAAAAAGCATATAAACATGCTTTCTTTGCTTACTGAAAGACACAGTGAATTTGGAATCCTAGAATCAATAGTGAAAATAAGTGGCACCTCTTGTTATGTGGCAAAGTCCCATTGTATCGCAGAAGGACCTATAAAAAAACCTTCTGTGACAAGTGGTCTGATGGATTCAGTCAAATTAAATAGCACCATTTTATATGTAGAATGTTTCTTTATGAAACAGAAACTCTAAAATAAGCATACCAGTTCACTCTTTCAACATAAGTGTTATGTTAGAGTTCATGGGAAGTAATAAAAATTAGTGTATCAGGCATTTATAACTTTATTACAACTTATAATAAATGCTTCATGAAGAAAATTTGAAAGTACTTTACCTAAAATCACCAACTAGTTGAAGAATGAACAGGAGACCATGCTTAGTTAACTCAAAAGAAATTTCTGTGGATTTTCTAAAAAGTATTTTGATGAAGGTTAAATTGTGAATTGAAAATTGTTACCACTGAACAAATCTTATCAACATGTTGTTTCTTGTCTCATCTTCCAGTATATATCTTCTTTTGATTCTTTAGAAGTATGAAAATGAAAGACTAAAACATTCAGTTCAGTTCAGTTGCTCAGTCATGTCCGACTCTTTGTTATCTCATGGACTGCAGCACGTCAGGCTTCCCTGTCCTTCACCAACCCCTGAAGTTTACTCAAACTCATGTCTATTGAGTCGGTGATACCATCCAACCATCTCATTCTCTGTTGTCCCCTTCTCCTCCAGCCTTCAATCTTTCTCAGCATCAGGGTCTTTTCAAATGAGCTAGCTCTTCACATTAGGTGGCCAAAGTATTGGAGTTTCAACTTCAGCTTCAGTCCTTTCAATGAATATTCAGGACTGATTTCCTTTAGAATGGACTGGATGGATCTCCCTGCAGTCCAAAGGACTCAAGAGTCTTCTCCATGGAACAAAATAGAAAGCCCAGAGATAAATTCACACACCAAGGCAATGGCACCCCACTGGAGTACTCTTGCCTGGAAAATCCCATGGACAGATGAGCCTGGTAGGCTGCAGTCCATGGTGTTGCTAAGAGTCGGACACGACTGAGCGACTTCACTTTCACTTTTCACTTTCATGCATTGCAGAAGGAAATGGCAACCCACTCCAGTGTTCCTGCCTGGAGAATCTCAGGGACGGGGTAGCGGGNGTGGAAAACATGGAAGGTGATTCAGAAGATAGAGTAAATAAAACTAAGATAAAATGAAGCTTAGTTTGAAAAAAAAAAAGCTATAGAATGCAATAAAAGAATATGCAACATCTGTATTACCAGAGTCCCATAAAGAAGATCAGAAAAATGGGAAATTTACACATTTAAAGATTTGATGCAAGGAAAATGTCCTGGATAGACTACGACTTGAATCTCCTTAAAGAAAAGATGTAATATGGACCATAGCAAACAGACCAGAAACAGTCAACACCAAGACACAACTTTATAAATTTTTGGAATTTAGATATAGGAATCTTTGGGGGCCATAAGATAAAAAGGTAAATTCACTTCTGAAAGGGGAAGAAATACAGTTGGCGTCAAATTTCTTCATGTTGACATTTTTAATACCAGAAGAGGGTTGAGCAACATCTACAAAAAACTCAAGGAAGTGAAGGGTGATGTAAAGATTTCATATTCCTCCAGGAATAAGGCTGTTAAAACACATACATACACAGTTTTGAACATCGAAGAACTCAGAGATGATGTTTCCCATGAGCCCTTCTTGATGAAACGAACAGAGGACAAACTTCCTCTAACAAAGAGATAATTGAAGAACTGTGGTAAAGAGACTCTACTGGGCACCGAATAGGTTTCACTGTAGAAGTAAAATGGAAATAAACACAGGAATTAATCATAAATATTGTATGCTCTACATTGCAGAAATGATAGAAATAACAGCTATTAGGAAGGAAAGTGGGAGGGCGGATTGAGATAGGCAAGATAAGACCTCAAGAAAATGAAAAACATAATTTGTAAGTTTTTCAAAAGCCAAAGTAAAGAGAAAATATGCTACAAATATATTTGCAGCTCATACTACACAAAACAGCCCATGTAAAACAGTAAGAAGATATTAAAATCTCAAAAAATATATGGGAATAGATCATTGATAAATCCCTCCCCACCTCTTTCACACACATACACATAAATATAATGCAGCAATACAATTAAAAATACCACCTTTTAAAAAAATGATAAAGTGCACATACTAATGAGGGTCAGTGAAATAGACACACTCAAACAATGCTAGTGGCACTGAAAATGAAAATGACTCTTTGAAAAGCAATGTATCAAATATCAGGAAAAAAAAAAACTTATTCTAAGAGTTTCAAATGTTTATACAGAAAAAAATGTTCATACCCAGTAACTTCATCTGGGTCTCTATAAAAGGCTAATTTTGAGCTTAGAAAAGGGCATATAACAATGTGGCAATTTATGGAATAGTAAGTGTCTGTCATTCCTTATAATGAGTTTTACATGCACTCAGTATTTTAATTCTCATACTGCTATGGTACTACAGTAGATACTAAAAATATATATATAATGATACAGAAATGCCTACAAAATAATACCGAGACAAAACAGAAATATATCAAACATATACAGATATATTCTATGATTGCTGCTACATAAAAACATTTAGCAAGGCACATGTATTACTAAAACTCTGGAAAATGTTTATTAAAAACTTTGCTGAGTTTTTTTTCATAAACTTCAATAACTTCTTTTAAAAGAGAAATAGGAGAAGGAGCAGAAGATTAAAAGAGAGAGAGAATAAGAGACACATGGAGCTTGACTAAATGCTCCCAATTTGGGAAAACATACCTTAGTGGCCTTACAAGTTTCTTTTCGTTATTGTTCTAAAACAGAGGTAGCAATGTGGCCTGCCAGGCAATTTTTATTGGCATTCTGCAATTAATGTATGCTTTTCTTTTCTCTTTACTACTCTTCTTTTCCTTTCAATTCCTTCTTCTTTCAATCTTCTTTTTCCTTCACTGCAATCTATACTTTAACCACTCATCTGATAGACCCCTGCATCAGAATTATGTGGCATGCAATTGATATCCATAGACATACCTGGACTCTACCCTAGATCTATACGTATCAATATTATGGAAGATGGTCCAGGAATCTGCATCAAACATGTTTCCTGGAGGATTATTGCTCACATTACATTGTGAAAACCACTCTTGAATCCAACACATAACATTTATTCCTTAAGTAGCCACTGGAAGGAAGAGATGAAGGACAGAACAGATAGATATTTCCTGTGTCTTCAAAATTCTACAGAATTAGGTAAAGATATTGGGTTAGAATCAGTTTTTAAAGATACAATCTATTTGCAATTAAAGCAATTGAAGGACTTGGGGAAATCTCAGACACACACACACATGCAGTTTGTTTTTTTCTTTTTACTAAGCTCAGACACTTCAAAGAGTACCACTCAGGTGGTCTTTTCCCTTCCCTATCCCTTACTTCAACCAGAAGTAAGTTCAACTGTCTGCCTTTATCTGTTTCACTCTTAGTATTCCATGAAATTTTTCATTTAATAAAATGCTACACTTCTCAAGGAAAAGGCTTGAAAAACTATTGGTATGGTTCTACCACAAATCTCTTAAACTGATTTGCCATATCCACAGTACACAGAAATATAAGGTCAAAGATAGAAATGCCCAGGGTTTTAATAAAAGAAAGAAAAGCAAATCATCTGCTCTCTTCTAGTTTTCTGAAATGTAAAATTGATCCCTGTCGAGAAATCCAAACATCATGGACTTCATTTCTTAGATCAATTAATTTCTTATGTTTGATCTTAAGACTTGATCCCTTAGGTCAACTGATTTCTACCTCCTCTAATGTTTGACACAAAAGAAAATCCAAAGATTTACTCATCCTCTAAAAGTCAATTCAAATATTATATCCCCAAGTGAAGATTCTTTAACATCTTCAGTCAAGTCGTATTTAAAGAATCTTTCCCTTTCTGCTACTGTACTTCACAGGTTTTTAACAGAGAATTGGAAATGATGGTTTACATATCTATATTCCCTTAGACAACGGCCAAGGTGTAAACATTCATCTCAGGAAATCCTGGCATAATAGATACATTAAGATGATTGCATGAATCTAATTACAGAGCAAAAGATTCACTCCTCTGCTCTAGATAATTCTATAGTAACTTCAGAGCATATTAGGAAAGTGTTACCCATTTAAAATGTGTCTTCTATCTTTGGATTTATTATCTTGCTTTTTGATCTTCATTTGTGGTGAAAATGTTAGAAGAATGATGTTGCCTGCTGCCGAGTTCAAGTTGAAGAAGGCACTATATCGAGGTGCAGTCTGAAACGTGACAGCGTATGTAAATGTGTTGGTGAGCTAAAAATACATGGATAAATGATGCATGACATCCACAGAGTATGCACAACTTTGTATTTATATAGTACCTACATGTAGACATTAGGATTCTATTTATGCATTTGCCAAGAAAGGGAAAAGTGTCTACATATGTCTCGTAAATATGGATCCGGGCTCATGCCCAATGCAGATGCTGCAGAGAGACGGGAGTGGGGAAAGCGGCGTGCAGCTCTGGGAGCAGCCTGTCTGTCAGATCATTTCCCCAGAATAGGTTTCTGGAAACACGAACAAAGATGATGGCCTGTAGACGACGCACATTTATCCAAAGAGGATGAAAATTGTCTTCCACAGTGCTTCAGTATTGTGTACAATTTTTTAATATATAATTCTTTGAAAATTGGTAATCTAGAAATGTCACATGTGGTAGCCTTTAGTAAAGAGGACCCAAGTGTTCACATTTTCCCGGTACAGAAACAGAGGAGCTCTGCCTATTCCTTATCATATAATCAGGATAGTGATTCAGAAGGAGACAAAGATTTTCAAAGAACGTTACCACTAACACATTGTGTGTTTAAGGGCTTAGCCATCAAAGTTAGAAAAACAGGATGAGATTCCAAGTTTTAGCACTTAGCATCTCTGTGACCTTGGGCCTCCCAGCCTGACTATTCTTATCTGTAACATGGGCATGATTAACTACCCAACTCCCAGCAAAGGTTTTAAAATTTAAATGATATAATGCTGATTAAATGATCAGCACAGTGACAGAATACTTCAAAATACAAAACAGTATGGCTATTCATTATATTTCTTTTACTAATCTCTCTCCTTTGAATAAAATAGACTTTATTCTTCATTTAGAATAACATTAGACTAAATAATATTTTAATATGCTCACCCTGAAATATCAATCTATAATTTCAACAAAGTTTGGAACACACCAGCTTTCCCCAAACCTGGGCCTTTTCCACTTATATTATTACTTTATCATATCTTACTCTGAAGAGTCTTAGATTGTTTTATCCCATTCAAAACTTCCACGATTAAGGGTTCGTCTTATGACACTCAAAAAGTCAAATCAAATTCCAGGTCAACCATCTTACTCTGTCTCCCAACCTTCTTTTCAAGTTAGTCTGGGAAGCATGATGGGTATGCTACCACTGATGGGGGCGATGGAGTCAACTGCATTTAGTCTGGTGAACTGAAGGAGTTTCTAAATCTACTTCCTTCCTTCCCTCTGTAGCCTCACTGTAAAATACAAAACTGTCATTTTTATAATAGGAAAAATGACTGACTTGTACAGAATCAGCTTTTACTGCAAAAAGATTAACATCTATAACCACTTGATTAGCATTGCTTCTAAGAAGGTCTTGTCCTTATTGTATACTTAAGTCGTAATGTTCAATGATGCAGAATCCCTATCTTGAATAGGGAAGACTGGGCTTTTTACAAGCATAACTTTATATATAGAGTTATCCACATGAGGGACACAAAGGAAACAAGATGGTGTGAGGAGAGAAGGGATCCTTTGCTCTTCTCCCTTCTATTACTTCTTTGATATATCACCATCTCTTCTCCATCTCTTCCTCTCTAATCTCCTTGTTTATCTCTTAATGATACAAAAAAAAAAAAAAATGGGGCAGGAAATAAAGGCTCAGACATTGAACAGCAAATGTACTTACAGAAGTCTGTTTCATTTACTAGCTCAAATTCTGCTGATGGAGGATCTGATCTTTATACTAACAATATTACACAGTAATACCATTCAAGCATGAGTCCCAAGGTGCCAATTCACCACCAACCAACCTATTTGACAGTGGATTTCTATTCGTCTAACTTCAGAGTCTGACAAATGTAGAGATAAGTATATGCTAAACTAGTACATCATAAGGAGTGATATGCCATAACCATTATCCTCTCTAAAAGAATTTTCTTTAAATTTCACAAGAAATATACTCTTAAGTACACATAAGCAATATCTTTTATCAGAATTAATAATAAATGAGGAATCTAAATATTTTAAACCAGTAAATGAATATTCTTAGATGTGGTGGCTTAGCTTAAATAACAGAGAGAGCTCACTATAGTTTTAAATAATAGCAATACAATTTTAATAAGGTTGCATTTTTTTTTATTAGGTACATTTAAACACTCCTTCTGATCTCTCATATTATACTCAGCAGTTAAGCAGCTTTATTTGTGGAGCTTTTGTAACCACTTCATTTAACATTAGGTATATCTTTTAGTTTAATTAAAGCATTCCTCTCCTTCCTTAATAGTCAATTGTTTTCAGTTCACCCATTATGTATAATTGTTTTCTTTGATCCATTCAAAACCTGGCTATTTTTCATGGCTAATTAAATAAACACTTGACCATTGCATTTAATGCTTAACTCAGTTTTATTTCTAATCCTGCATACCTGGGCTTCTGCACATAATATGCCCTGAAAAGATTGTGCACATTGTATTTAATTGCATCCGGCCTACATCTAGTCCCTGGAAGTAGAGGCAAAGTGTATATTTTCAGGAATTCCAGCAGAGGGCAGTCAAGCAAGAATAATCAGTTTTGCAAGAGGAGAAATTGATGATGATGTTTCCTGATATTTTTTCAAAGCAAATTAACATCAGGGTATGTGTGTGTGAGTGTATATGTGTGTTAGGGGTTGGGGGTGGGTGGAAAAAACGTATCCTTCACGAGCCAACTCATTTCTCACTTAACCTCTTTCTCAGCTGAATAAGAGCCACTATGTGCACAAGATAAGATACAAGATATTTTCAAAACACTCCTAGTATTAAAACCAAAGCCATAAATTCTGTTACAACAACTGACATTTTTATCACTCTACTTTGGCGTCTTTTACATTTTATGGATTTTAAGAATAAGTTCACATCACCGAAGAAAGTAATCAAACTTTTGAAGAATATGATCCCTCGCCAAGATATGATTGAAATAAACACAGTTCAATTAAAAAAAATAGAAATAAAAGGAAGTTGGATTCAGTTTTCACAGGAAAAAAAATAAGATATATTCTGTACCAAGGGGTGGGATTTCTCATCTGCAAAATGCTCAGTTAAAACATGATTAACAACTCCTATCTGCCATCCCTGGTAGGTATGTTCTCAACTCCTTACCATCTATTCATTTGCAAAGAGGTCTTCCACTACCAAAGAGAAACACTGCCCCAGGAGCCACTTGGCTAACGATATGGAAGATATTGAAGTTCAGTTCCTTTTACTCTGGTTATTGTCGGTAATTGTTTAATAACCACTTCTCAAGAAGGAAAATACCCTGATTTGTTGCTTTTGCCAATTTCCACAGTGTAAATATTCCCAGCTGGTTGATTCTGAACTGCCTACCTGAAGTTGCTGAACATGGGAATGGAAAGAGATGCAGGGTAGCATACCACGAGACTGTATTTCCAACCTGGAGTTACAGTAGATATAAGTAACTTCAAGAGTTTTGAGTATTTATTACCTTTATAATTTAAAGTTTATATGACTTAATTTTTAATAATGGCTATATTTAAGAGTTGACTCACAAAATTACTAAAGATTTAAAGGTCAGCTCTTGGGAGCTGGTATGAACTGACTCTAGCACACCATGAATACACTAGACCTTCCCGTTTTTAGACCTTAGATAAGCGAGAAAAGGAAACAGAAGGCAGTCAAAAAGGAGCATCACTTCGGTGTACAAAGCAGACAGCAAGGAGATCAAATCAGTCAATCCTGAGGAAAATCAACCCTGAATAGTCATTGGAAGGTCTGATAATGAAGCTGAAGCTCCAATCCTTCGGCCACCTGATGCGAAAAGCCTGACTCACTGGAAAAGATCCTGATGCTGGGAAGGATTGAGGGCAGGAGGAGAAGTGGGCAACAGAGGATGAGATGGCTGGATGCCATCATAGACTCAATGGACATGTGTTTGAGCAAACTTTGGGAGATAGTGAAGGACAGGGATGCCTGGTGTGTTGCAGTCCATGGGGTTGCAAAGAGTGAGACAGGACTGAGTGACTGAACAACAAAAGATACTACCACAACACTGTAAATCAACTATACTTCAATAAAGTAAATTTTCTTAAAAGTCACTGTCTGGATAAATTTGGGGAAATGACTTAAACTCTGCTATTCCTGAGCTTTCAAGTCAGTTATTTTGAAGATTAAAAGCATTTATCACAGAAATTTCCTGGAATGAAATAAGTGCTCAAAAAAAAAAAAAAAAGCTAGTTATATTTACTGCTCTAGGTGGAGGCAGGATTATTAATAAAATTAGCTGTTCGGTTTCTCAGTCCATAGCAAATTAGATGCATTAAATTAGTGAAAAACAGACACTACCCAGGATTACTACTCTTAAGGCAGGAAGAAATATTAATATCAGTTAATTCCTGATTGCCCAGAAGAAAATAACCCATAAGAACCAAATCATAGACAAGGTTTCTAAAAGGTCGTGAGGGCCTGTGGAGCATCAGATCCAGGAGCTGACACTTCTCAGTAGACATGGAGAATGTCAACAGACAACAACTAGAAAAAGGACTCAGTGTTATCAAGGAAAGTTTAAGGTATGTTTGCTTATCTGCATATTTAACAGGTTAGCATACAGTACATTTAAGAAATCTTATCAACCTTTAAAATTTATTAAAGTTGGTTAATGTTTACACAATTCGATGATTTTGTTTTGGAGACATAGAAAAAAATGCATAAATATATGCTAAAGTCTTAATGTGCTTTTTTAAAATTTAAGATTACAGGTGCTATTCATTTCCAAGGCAAACCTTTCAATATCAAGGTAATCCAAAAATATGTCCCAACCAGTAACGCTGAAGAAGCTGAAGTTGAATGGTTCTATGAAGACCTACAAGACCATTTAGAACTAACACCCCAAAAAGATGTCCTTTTTATTATAGGGGACTAGAAGGCACAAGTAGGAAATCAAGAAACACCTGGAGTAACAGGCAAATTTGGCCATGGAATANGGAGAAATATTAATAACCTCAGATATGCAGATGACACCACCCTTATGGCAGAAAGTGAAGAGGAACTAGAAAGTGTCTTGATGAAAGTGAAAGAGGAGAGTGAAAAAGTTGGCTTAAAGCCCAACATTCAAAAGACTAAGATCTTGGCATCCAGTGCCATCACTTAATGGGAAATAGATGGGGAAACAGTGGAAACAGTGGCTGACTTTATTTTGGGGAGCTCCACAATCACTGCAGATGGTGATTGCAGCCATGAAATTAAAAGAGGCTTGCTCCTTGGAAGAAAAGTTATGACCAACCTAGTCAGCTTATTAAAAAGCAGAGACATTATTTTGCCAAGAAAGGCCCGTCTAGTCAAGGCTACAGTTTTCCAGTAGTCATGTATGGATGTGAGAGTTGGACTATAAAGAAAGCTGAGTGCCGAAGAACTGATGCTTTTGAACTGTGGTGTTGAAGAAGACTCTTGAGAGTCCCTTGGACTGCAAGGAGATCTAACCAGTCCATCCTAAAGGAGATCAGTCCTGGGTATTCTTTGGAAGGACTGATGTTGAAGCTGAAACTCCAATACTTTGGCCACCTGATGCGAAGAGCTGACTCATTTGAAAAGAGCCTGGTGTTTTGAAAGTTCGAAGGCTGGAGGAAAAGGGGACAACAGAGATGTAACTCTTAGATGGCATCACCAACTCAATGGACATGAGTTTGGGTAAACCCCAGGAGTTGGTGATGGACAGGGAGGCCTGCCATGCTACAGTTCATGGGGTTGCAAAGAGTCGGACAAGACTGAGTGACTGAACTGAACTTAACTGAACTTCCTTTTATTTAGAACATTAAAAAAATATTTTTTCATTCCCTGTCTCAAATCCCATATTCTCCATCTTTCTGCTATAGAACCTTGCTTGTAACAAGTTTTTTACAAGAGATAAGCATTTCTTCCCCATTGATTATATATCATTAAAGAAGACAAGCTCTATCCAGCAACTTGTTGGTAAAATTTATAAATTCTCCTTTATTCTCCAGGTGTTAACTTACTTATTCTTAGACTTCTCTTTGTTTCTGAATTACAGGAACAGATGATAAGAACCATACCTGGCCAATTTTCACTTTTATATAGGATTTTTTTTAATCCATTAAATTCAAATCTGCCCTAGGGTATTATTTTATAATCATATATTAGTCACAATCCCTTAAATAGGATATAGTTCAGATACACACTATGAGTTCTATGACATCTCTACTCAAGTCTTCTTGTTGACCCTTCAATATACCAAACTCGTTCCAATTTTAGAGGCTGAAACTTACAACCAAAATGCTCTTCAATTATACCTTTGGAAGATACCGATATCTTCTCACCCCTGTTCAGGTCTCAAACCAAAGCCCCTTCGTAGATATGCTGCTCCTGACTTCCCAACCTAAATTAGTCCATCCATCACATAGTATTTCTGATTTCATTATCCCACATTATTTTCTTCATAGCATGTCTCAATATTTAAAATTATCTTGTTAATTAATTTATGTATTTTACATTTGTTTTCTATTCTCTCTCTACAGCATATATTTAATAATAAATAAACTTTTAATTTTAATGAATTAATAAATAGCATGACACATATAAAGCAGTTCTATAATTATAATTATTTTAGAATTGGAATAAAAAAGTACTATACATGGAATCGTCTTTTATACATAATCCTTAGCTTATCCTATAATAATAGATCCATGATATTTCCAATATAATAATCTACTTAAATACACATTAAGAAAAAACTCAAATCATATAAACCATTACTACTGTTTAATNAGTACTATACATGGAATCGTCTTTTATACATAATCCTTAGCTTATCCTATAATAATAGATCCATGATATTTCCAATATAATAATCTACTTAAATACACATTAAGAAAAAACTCAAATCATATAAACCATTACTACTGTTTAATAAAAATGAAAGAGTAGAATCCCTACAAAATGTTTGTAGCAAATTTTGAGATAAAACGTCTAACATATTTCGTTCAAGAGAAGGGCCAAAAAGATAATTATTCCTTAGAATTTCAATGTAACTCAATGGAAGAAAATTTTATATATGTATGTATGTATTTATTTATTGCCAAAAAACAAAAGAGTAGTAACTTTGGTACAGAATCTTTGGGAGGTCAAAGAAAATTAGATTAAACAAAACTATATTTTTAAATAACAACTTTAAGGAATAAGCTTAACATTGTGAAAATTTTCATTATCCAGTGAATTTCTCTCTGGCTTAGATGACACTGGTGCCTCCTTCTTTTTTAGAATTTGGACTATAGTTATGTGCCCAGTATAGTTATGTGCTTGGATTCAGTATCCAAAAGAGAAGAAGTTTAAGTGGAAGTTTTCCTACTTTTTAATCAATGCCTTTATAGACTTTCTAATAGAAGACTGTTTTGCAACAGCTCAATGCAACAATCATATTCATAAAAATAAGGTGTTTCGCATTGACATCTGTTCTTAATACCTTTCCCTAAAAAAAAAAAACAACCTTTCCCTGCAAGCTTCTGCTGGGAGGAACCAGGGAAAGGAGGATGAGTTTGTGAAGGCAATTGCCCATTGTTGTGGAGCAGCTCAGCAGCCTCCAGGGTAAACTCATGCATAATTTGTGCAGATGATCCTGTCTGCAGTGTTTTTCCTACCCCCGCCCTGGGGAGGGCACATTCTTCCACATTAGGTGACCTCTTCTCCCACCACTACCTCCACTCCCATCTCTGTGTGGCCAAATCCGCATTGTCTTTCCAGCTCAAGGCCTTAATGACCCACTTAAAAAGTGATTTCCCCTTCTCTCCACCTCCTTTTAGGCTTTACCAATTATCCCTCTTGTTGCAGTTAGCTATAATCTGGGTGAGAAAATATTTATAAACACTTTTTATTCTTTTGGATCTTAATTGACTCAAGGTGAGCAACTAATGAGGTTGCCAGCTTCCTTACACTCTTCCTTCCAACTGCTCCCCACTTTCTGAAAACTGTTCTCCTATACCTCGTCCCCCTATTCTACACACATGGAGATGTGACCTAGGTATGCGTGTTTGAAAAACTCAAATGTGTATATGGACATAATCACATATTTACATCTACACATATCTAGTTTCATTACTATAGACTATAAGAATTGTTGGTTAATCTGAAATGTTGCCTTTTAACAGATATTTTCAAAACTTAGAAGTGTACAGGTTTTGAAACATTTTTTAAGGGAAAAAGACTGCTAAAAGGAGGCTTCTTGATTACATAGAACACTTGACTGTTTTATGCCTCACTATCAGATTTAGCAAGCTATATACATGCACTTTGGAACTGACAAACAGGAACTTGAATTTATCTTTAATAAGAATATATACCACTGTACATACAGACAGTATTTAAATTTGAAAAGATGCTGTACTTTATTTAAGGTACTATATGTAGAACTCTTTATTAAAACTATTGCACGTAAGCTTTAAAATCTGGGATTAAAAAATAAAGGAAGTACACTCCAGCAAGCAAATTCACTGACCAAACGAAAGCTCCTCAGAAGTCAATGACTTGCCTGGGATGGGCAAGTGAGCTCTCTCTCCTGTAACAGAAGCTAAAAAGAAGGTTTGGGGGGCAAGACTGACTGCTCCATTCACCTGTCTCCATGTAGCTCAGACACTGAGAGCTAACCTTGAAAATGACTCAGATTGTTCATCTCCTCAAAACCCTTTCCTGGCTCCTGTTTTCGGCCAAAGAAAGAACTGAGACCTTAGAACAACAGTCTGCAAATCAGTGGCCCTGTTCGCTCAGATCAGTGGCCCTGTTACATCTCTCCTCTGACCTCTCTATCCTCCCGCTCTCTGCTTCAGGCACGTGGATTCCATGCTATTCCACAATGCCCCTGACATGGTCCACCTAGAGACCTTAACTTTAACCATTTCCTCTGCCATGACTCTTCTCCCAGACACCCGCGTGGCCACATTTCACACTTCTTTCAGTCTTTCTGTGCAGTGTTATTTTATCAGTTTTAAAATTGAGAAAATTTATCAATTTTATCAATTCCCAGCACACTAAGTCCCCCTCAGTCTGTTCTCATTATTTTTACCATTTACCTTAGAACTTATTACTCTCTAACATTTTTGTTATATCTTATTTTTGATGTTTACTGTTCAGTGTTCTCCACACATTAGGGTATAAACTCTAGGAGGGTAGGCGTTTCTAATCTCTTCTTCATTATGGTCTGCATTCAAGTACTTAGAGCATGTTTGGAATGATAATTCCTCAATAAATATTTGTTGGGTGAATAAATGTACAACTATATTCTAGAATGTGCGCTCCTACTTTCAACTAGGTCAGTTGAAAAGGCCAGACACTACAGAGAAGCATCAACTAAATTTACGAAAAGAGTCAGACAAATGTTGGCAAGGATGTAGAAAAAAGGGAACCCTTGTACACTGTTTGTGAGAATGTAAATCGGTGCAGCCACTGTGGAAAACATACAGAAGTTTCTCAAAAATGAATAAGAGAGCTTCCATACCACCAAGCGATTCAACTCTTGGGTATATATATCCAAACAAAATGAAAATACTAATTTGAAAAGATACATGTCCTCCAACGTACATAGCAGCATTATGTATAATTGCCAAGATATAGAAGCAACCTAAGTGCCCATCAACAGAAGAATGGATAAAGAAGATGTGGCATACATGTGTGTGTACACACACACATACACTCACACAATGGAATATTACCTAGACATAAAAAAGAATGAAATTCTGCCATTGGCAGTAACATAGATAGACTTGGAGGGCGTTATGAAAGCAAAACAAGCCAGACAGAATAAGACAAATACTGGATGAGATCACCTAAATGTGGAATCTGAAAAATACAACAAAGTAGTAAATACAACAGAAAAGAAGAAAATTCACAGATGTAGAGGAAAAAACTACTGGTCACAAATGGGGAGAGGGGAGGGGTCATGGATGATACAGGGTAGTGGGTAAGAGGTATAGACTATTGGGTGCAAAGTGAACTACCAGGATATATTGTACAACAGGAGGAATATAGCTAAAATTTTATAATTATAAATGGAGCATAGCCTTTTAAAATTTTGAACCACTATATTGTACACCTGTAACTTAAATTAATATTGTACAACAACCATGCTTCAATAGGAAAAAAAAAAAGGTAGAAAAAAAGAAGAGAGACAGAGATACAAAGCAGAGGAAGAGAGCTTGCAATATCCTTCAGTGTCCAAGGTCAAGGCTCTACAGCTATCCCGAGGGCCTTCTCCACTCTTGCTCTTAGTATGTTAGACACTCCTATAAAATAACTTTCTCGTTATACAGTCAGGTCCCCAAAATCACTACAGCTTGAATTCAGAATGTAATTAACACATTTAAGAGGGCCAAAGCCAACTTCATTCTTTTCTATCTTTTAAGCACCCTCCCTTGATCTGCCACAATGCCTGGTATATAATGCACATAATTATGTTCAATAAATAAATGCAACCTTGTTTACATGAAATGTAACTTGTTAATTAGCTCCACAATAGGAATGCTTGTATTGACACTACTTACAGTCAAAAGTTCAGACTGATGATATATTTACTTGCCTGGGTTATCTTAGTCTGGTTTACTATTAAATTAATTTCTGTATGTAGCAGGTCAGTATTTGTGGATCTTATTTTAGCACAGGGCAATCCACCTAATGGCTCAATTCATGTGTTAGGTGGTAATCTCCATTTCTCTTCTGCAAAGATCCGTAATCAATATATCATCAGTGTGTAATCAGCATATGTCTTTGCAAAATAGTTATGCATGAATTTCACTGCAAGATCTATTTGGCATTCCCGAAAGAAATCAACAGCTCAAAGCTTACATGTAAAACATCATAGCTTATTACTTTGCCCTTGAAAAAGAGTTGTTCTATGACTGGATTACAAGGACAAAAAGTACTAACAGTACAGTTACAATGTCCAATTGTGTTCCTGCAAAGAAGGAATGTTATACATGTTTTATAAGAATTTTTAGAATTAAATAGTATATTACAAAAAAAGGGGAAAATAGTCCATCAAAGGGAGGGCTTGGAACATTCAATTAACTTTGAAAAAGTTAAGACATCTTCCCTAAATTTTCAATTCCTTCTGAGAAACTTCTGTTTGAGAAATTTTTTCCCTTAAATAAATATGTAAGACAATTTTCCCTCTTTCTTTCAATGTACATAGGACAGAGGAAAGTTTAAATGTATTTGTGCTGATAGGTTTTGAACAAAAAAGACTTCACAGGAAACCTAACAGAAGTGAAAAAGAATCGTTTGTTTCTTTCTGTTATATTCTAGGACTTCTTGATATTATACTGTTAAAAAGTCATGAAGAGAAGAAATAAAACTGATTTTATTCACAGATGACATGACTATCTAGAAAATCCAAAATTCTACCAAAAAGCTCCTGGAATGAATGATATAAATTAGAGCAAGGTTGTAGAATATATGATTTATATTCAAAAATTAATTGCTTTCTTAGATAAAAGTAATGGCTATCAAACAATGAGAATAAGAATTTGTAACAACATAATTTAGATTTATAATAGGTAAATCCAGGAAGTAAAATAATGAAGTATCAATCTAAAATATGGACAAGTCTTCTGTATATGGAAAATTACAACAAAATGAAAGATGAAAACAAATGGGAAGAACAGTGGTAAAATAACAGACTGTGTATGATTTCCATACTTTAGACCATGAAATTTGTCTACCTTGTTTTATGGCCCTAGATATGTTCTAGTGTCTCCTGGCTTGTAGTCTATGGGAGCTTGAACAGATTTTGTATCTTGCTATTGTGTGAAAATTTTACAAGTCTTCATTATGTTGAATTGGTTCAAAGTGCTTTTCAGGTCTACCATATCCTTATGGTTTTCTGTTTACTCATTCTATTAATTTCTGAGAGTTTGAAACTCCAACTAAAAATCTTAATTTATCTACTTAAAAAATAATTGCAAAATACAGTGGAACTATCTATAACTGTGTTCTGTATTTTTCAAGTCTCCTGTAAATATGTTACCATGCTGCTGCTGCTAAGTCGCCCCAGTCGTGTCCAACTCCCAGCGACCCCATGGACTGCAGCCCACCAGGCTCCTCCGCCCATGGGATTTGCCAGGCAAGAGTACTGGAGTGGGGTGCCATTGCCTTCTCCAAAATATGTTACCATACTTTCATAATTTAAAAAATAATTTAAAGTATTTTTTTAAACCTTATTAAAAAAAGAAAAGAACATAAATGAGAAGTTCCAGGTTCATGAACTAGAAGACTCAATGTCAATTCTTCCCAACTTGATCTATAAGTTCAACATAATTTCACTCAAAATAAGAGCAAGACACTTTCTAGAAATCTGCACTAACTCTAAATGTTATTTGGAAAAGCAAAAGTTTTTCAGTAGTCAATAATGAAGGAGGAGAAGTAGTCAAAGGAGGAGAAGAACAAAGTTGGAAGACTCACACTACTTGATTTTGAGACTTACTATAAAGCTACAATAATCAGCATATGCTGCTGCTGCTGCTAAGTCACTTCAGTTGTGTCCGACTCTGTGCGACCCCATAGACGGCAGCCCACCAGGCTCCTCCGCCATGGGATTTTCCAGGCAAGAGTACTGGAGTGGGTTGCCATTGCCTTCTCCAAGAATCAGCATATGATGGGNTGCTGCTGCTGCTAAGTCACTTCAGTTGTGTCCGACTCTGTGCGACCCCATAGACGGCAGCCCACCAGGCTCCTCCGCCATGGGATTTTCCAGGCAAGAGTACTGGAGTGGGTTGCCATTGCCTTCTCCAAGAATCAGCATATGATGGGATGACAAAAGAACAGACACAAGTCAACAGAATAGAATCGAGAGCACAGAAACAAACTCACACAAACAAAATCAAATGATATCTGACAAAAGAGTTAAGGAAATCAATGGAGAAAGATAGACTCATCAGCAAACAGTGTTGTAAAACTGTACAACCACATGTAAATTAATAAACTTAGATGAAAATCTTTATTAACATCCTCAAGCTGTATCATGTGCCTCAATGGAAAATGGAAAAATAAAACTTTTATAAGAGAACAGAGGAGAAAATCAATGTAACTTTAGATTTGATGATGGGTTTTTTTCTTTTTAATATACAACACCAAAAGCAAAAAGACCTATTTAAAACTGAGCAAAAGCTGTGGAAAGTTACCTACCACAGAAGATATACACATGAAAAATAAGCATGTGAAAATATACACATCATTTTTCATTATTGAGATAAAAATTAAAACAATAATAAGAAACTGCACACATTAGTATGGCTAAAATAAAAAAACTTACAATATCAATTGTTGGTAAGGATGCAGAGCAACAGGAACTCTACTTCATCGCTGGTGAGGCACAAAATGATACACCACTCTCGGGGACAGTTTTGTTCTTTATAACAAAGCTAAACAAAATCTTACCATAGTATACAGTAATTGTGTTCCTCGGTATTTATCTAATTCATTTTAAAACTTATATCCACATAAAAACTAGTACAAGAAAATTTTAAAATATTTATGGACACACTCTTCAAAATAAGCAAAACCAGGATTCAACAGATGAATGGATAATCAATGTTATACATTTATATAACAGAATATTAACTGTGTGATAAAAAAGGATCTATCAAGTCATGCAAATATATAGATTAATATAAAATGCCATTGATCAGTGAAAGAAGCCAGTCTGAAAGGACTAGAGAGTATGATTCCAATCATATCACTTTCTGGAATAGGTAAACAATACAGATGGTCAACTGATCAGTGATTGCCAGAGGTTCTGGAGAGGATGGGGGTGGGGGTTCAACAGATAAAGCAAAAGGGACTTTATTTAGTACCATGAAACTTCTATATGATACTGTAATGGTAGATACAGGACATGATGTATTTGTCAAAATCCAGAGAACTTTATAGCAAAAACAAAGAATGAGCTTTAACATGTGAAATTAAAAAAAAAAAATAATTTAGGAGGATGGAAAATCAAAGGATGAAATGCATAATGTGACAAAACTATTTGACTATATTATAATTACATGAAACAACTTCACCAACAGGGGTCAGGCAAACAGGAAATGCTCTAAGTTTTAAATTACTGAATTCTGTAAGACTAAAGGTAAAAGGAACAGTACATAAGCATTGAACTACATTTGATAAAGGTTGTTTCCTATGGGAACATAGGCTATCTCTTCTGAAATCACTCTACATGTATGCTAGAATTGAACAATTAAGTAAGTGGACAACAAATTCTGGCAACCAGATTTCTTACTGTTGGAATAAATTATAGGTGTATAATTTGATATATATTAATTTAATATATATTCCAATTACCATTGGAAATTATAGCTAAACATGGGAAGAAAGTTCGTATGATCAATGTAGTAATGGATTAAAGTTGGAGATACTCATTTGAATTCATGTTTAATTTAACATAGATAACATTATTACATGCAAAGACACTTAAAGATATAAATATATACAAGAGTAAGGGCATACATATTTCTTTGTTATCTAAGCTGAGATGGTCCAGAATCAAAGATTCCCCCAATAAAATAATGACAAGCAGACTAAGTATCCAGATCTTGGTTTCTGATACCATTTTCTAGTAAAAGGAACCAGAAATCCTTGGAGAAATGCCTAATATTATGGCTGAGGCAGAAAATATAGTAGATGAGTCAGATGCATCTTAAACCACCAGAAAGTAAGGAAGTGCTCAAAAACAACCATAATGATGGAGGTGTGTCCAAGGAACACAGGAGCCAGCTGAAAAAGCTCCCAATGGCCACAGATGGGACAATCTGAGCAACAAAGTATTATTGGCTTACATGCTGAAGTATAAAATAAATATCCATGCATCCAAACAAATAAATGACTAGATAGATGGTGAAGAAGACACAAGTCTGATATGCACGAGAATTTTAAATAAATGATATAGATATTCTATCTTCCAAGAGGTGGAGCATAATTCCCTACCCTTTAAGTATGGACTGGGCATTGTGACTTCCTTTCAAAGAGTGCAGTAAGGAAAGGGGGGAGATAAAGAATAACTTTATAGTGGAAATTAGACAAGAACTATCTCATCCAGGTAATGCAAGTTAACCTCAATAGTGATAAGCCATATTGGAAGTATATATCCTTGATATGATGTGATGAGCATCAGACTTTAGCCTTCCTCCCAAAGACCTATAAGGTCAACCTGTTCACAAGAAAAATGTAAGAGAAATTTCAGTGGAGGGGCATTCTACAAAATACCTAACCACTGCTTCATAAATTTGTCAAGGTCCACAGCCAAGAGGAACCTAAGGAGACATGACAACTAAATATTATGTGGTGTCCTGGACGGGAATGTAGACCATATAAAGGACACTGGATAAAAACTAAAAATCCTAAATAAAGTAAGAACTTCAGCTGTAATAATGTACCAATATTTGTACCAATATAAGATGTTAAGAGTTAGGGACACTAAGTGGGGGATATAAGGGAACTCCCCACTATCTTCTCAATTTTTCTGTAAAAGCAACACTATCCTAGAATAAACTGCTTATTTTTTTTAATAAAGCAATGGGGATTTGGCTCCAAGTACAAAATCATCTTCATAAAAGAATAATATCTCTAGTTCTCTCTTGCTAGGCACTTGTAACTCTTCAGAGAATTTTATACTCACCGCTAACTTTCAGTACCTACTACTCCTGTTTCCCATGTGCTGAATGGCTCGAACTAAGAAGTCAGCTACCTCTTCACTTGTAACTGCCACAGTACACAAACAGTGGGCCAAAGAAAAATGGACAGGGAGAAAAATATGAAGAGAGACAATGAAGGAAAGAAACACAAGTGTGTTTATATTAGAAGCACCAGGGTCACTAGCAGGGAACTCCTCCAATGCTGACCTCAGCCATAGGCCATTTTCCTCTGCCTGAAGAGAATGTTTCTGGAAAGAAAGGGTGTACATTTCACAAATTCCCTCTTACACTCTAAAGCAGAGTTTATAAAAGATGATAGGACATTTTGGATTTCTTTCAAAATGTAGCTTACATTCATCCATTAATCAATCAATTTAGCAAAAGGAAAGTGGCATTTGGTTCTTCGGAAGTTAATCAGACACTCAGATGAAAACTTTGGAAAGAGGATGGTGTAAAGACAACTATGCTGGTGCACACCATCAATGCATTTCAATTTAAAAATCATCATCAATTATTCACAAATTCTATGCCAGCTAAGCAGTTATGCTAAGATACAGATTCTTTAAAAATTTTCCACTTATTAACAAGCAGTGTCAAATATGACAGCAGGTGTTTACTGTAGCTACTGAAGAGAAGAGTTTGAAGTGAGTCACCTAAAGTTTCCTGTTATAGACACCATGTGATCTTCTTCCCAGTTTTTTTGCGCTTTCTGTCATCACTCTTTCTGTCTCAAACAAACTGACCCCCAAACACTCAACTGTAATAGTATTTTACAACTTGTAATGGTACATACAGAATAAAGGCTTCTATTAAAGGCTGTAATTCCAAATGCACTTTTCTACTTCTGCTTTTAAAATGCTTGCTTCCTTGTTATAATCCAACAAGAAGCCTATTTTAGGGGTTTAAAACAAGGGCAGTATTATAGCAAGGCTCTGATAACCATGCAGGCAAATGTTGGCTTCAAATATGTTACATTCACTGATTTACAGGGATATATATTAACAGACTTTATATACTTCCAATATACTATAAATAGTATATATATCAATACAAATAAAGCAATATTTTTAAAGTTTCTCTTATTGAAGTCCTTGTCTCATGCTGCACACTGTATTCTTAATAAGAAAGCATTGTGATGCTCCATGACAACATTAAAGGCAAAGGATTTTCTGCTTGAACAGTCTTCCTTTAGTAGTTTGTGTCCTCATGGACACAAAATGGCCACTGTGCCTCCAGTCATTGCATTCATGTTCTTGGCAAGAAAGAGAAAAGAGGCAAGGGGTAAAGGGCTTTTGCCTCATGAAGTTTTATCTTCTTATGTGGGAAGGGAAATAGTCCCTAGTATTCTTACTCCTACATCTTGTAAATCACAACACAGTCACAGTGCCTTCTTAGACTGATCAGTGGTCAAAAGGAATGAGATTATTTTATCATCATTTATTTCAACTAACCAAGATTCATCCCTTGGGCTAGCGTAACAACCTGCCTTCACTGAGATTAAGCAGTCTTACCCTCCTCATGAAAAATATCAGGACTGTGACAAATGGAAAATAAGATGGTATTAGCTGCCAGCTCAGCCAGCAAGTAATAATAATAAAATATTAGGGTTGCTATGCAGCTCTAAGAATATAGTTGGGGAGAACAGGTTGCAATATATGAAAGTCCTTTCAGCTCTATCTTGGTCTCTTATGGGCTAGTTATGGAATCATAGTAGGGCCAAGCTGAGAAAGAGGAGTGACTTGGATGCCTCGGCCTGCCCCCACGCCCGCTACATCAAGAAAGCATACCAAAAAGCACCTTAAAGAGGTCTTCACTTAAAGGACAATGATTCAAAAAAAAATAATACTACCAACAACAATGATAACAGGAATGGCAACAACTCACACATCTATGACAGATTTAACTTGGCAGCCATCCTGCAAGGGAGATGTCTGGATCATACATACATCACAGAAGAGGGAATAGACTCAGAGAGGTATATTAACTTGTGCCAGATCCCGGGGTCAGGGGTCCCCAAACCACCCTAGGTCCAGTGATTTGCTAGGAGGACTTACAGGACTATGCATGAGTATACAGTCATATGCACAGCTAGGTTTTATACAGGGAGGAGATACAAAGCAACATCAGCCGAGGAAAAGGCACGTGGGCGAAACGTGGAGGAAACCAGGGGCTTCCAAGAGTTCTCTCCTGTGAAATCACACAACGCACGTTTTATTCTCCCAGTTGTGACAACACCTGTGAAGTGTGGTCTTCTGGGAAGTTCCTTAGAGATGCATTGTCCAGGGGTTCTGTTGGTGGATTGTCACGTAGGCATGCTCTGCCGAGCACATACCAAAATATCAGAGTCCCTGAAGGAAGGCAGCTGCTCATCATAAACCACACTGTTTATACACATAATCCAGGCAAAAGCAAAATGCTTATCAGGATGACAGGAATGCTCCCCAAATCCAAGTTCCCACCTACCTGCTAAATGCCAACATTTCAAGCAGAGCTCTTTAAGGACAGCAGTTTCGGGTCTGCTATTAACTCTTTTCTGCACAATTACAGATCTAGAGTGTCAGTCAAAAACCTGGACTAGAGCCTGGGTACTCTGTTTCTATATTCCATCACTCTGCCCCCACCTTTTTTTTTTTTTTTTACCTTTCTAAATATAATAAAGGGAATTTCTGACATTAAAAAAGAAAAGGAGTAGCTATTGGCATATTTGTTATGATTGAAAAAAAAAGGTTGGGGGAGAACTCAGAGACTTAATATATCTTGCTTTAGATAAAAGAGTAATCCCTGTAAAGGAGCTACAGAACTGGGATTCTAACACAGGCTTGTCCAAATGTTAAAGTCAAATCCCCCACATTACAATACACCATTTTATAAAACTGATCATATGATAAATACATTATAAATTTTGATCACTGAGTAATAAAAATGCATGACTCTACTATTTACCTATTGGAACATACACAATCAAAGGGGTTTAATATTTTAACCTTTTTTATATCTACAAATTAATATATCTTCAAGAAACTAGAGAAATGCAATGAAACTGAATTTTAAATAAAAACAAAAAGTAGAGATTCAGTCTACAATGTAATCTATGGAGGAAAAAATATAAAAACAAAACTAAATGTTAAATAGAAGATAACATGATAAATGTTACTGTTTTGAAATTTATTTATTCAAATTTTCATTGAGTGCATGACTAGCAGAATTCCATCTAGGGAATCAAATTTTTAAGATCAGCTTATAAAATGTACGATCATTATTTAACTTAGCACATCAGTTCCATGTCCTAGCAGGAATACAGGCACTTTCAAATATCAATTATGGCATATGGTTATGCCAAGTGATCACAAAATCTCCCTAAATAAAGCTTACAAAATGTCTATCATTATTGCAAGAAATTATAATAAACTCTGGACATGCAAGATATTGAGCATTTATTTATTCATATTCTTTGCTTACTGTTTTTTCCTTGGGGAAAACTGACAGCTGAAATGTAACCACATTGCAGAATCTACAATAGAGAAAAGAAGCACTTAAGAGGGTCACTAACTGCCTTCCAGCTCTTCTGGCCCACTGGTAGAGCAGGAAGCCACGATGCAAGGAGGACCTGGTACTCTCTTTACGGCTCTAAAGCCTGGAACACCAGAGCAATTATTTTTAATTAAATCCCTAAGAGCATGGGATATAAAACTCCCCGTTAAGTTTAGATATTATTATTAAGTCGTTTAAATTTTCTATAAATTTTTTGTAAGAATAAAATATTCTTATTTGATTCACTGGTGGTGATCTGGGAATAGCTAGAAACAGATAAACTATTACCTTTCAGTAAGGAATCTATTCTGCAATGAAAAGAACTTCTATCTTCCTCTCACAAACACACACACAACAACAACAGTAACAACAAAACTGTCCACTGTGTTTGACTTGGGCGACAGAACATTCCAAAGGAAAGATGATGATTCTCTCTGAAGGAAAGGATTCACTAGATTACGACAATACAGAAAATAAAATGTTGCTCATAAAGTAAACTACTGAATTCTTCTACCAAGTCCCATCTCACGTATTATACTGCTGTGGTTTATTTTTACTTTACAAGACTGATTCAGAACAAACGTTGTTTGTAAGTAGGAGATATCCATACCAATCAGAAGAGCCAGAAAATGTTCGTTTCCTGAAGCTTGACTTTTTCTGACTCTTACAAGTTTCTCCCACAAATCTCCCTGATTGATAGATACATCTTGGAGTGGGAAAGGGGAACTCTGTATTACATGGAAAACTCCAGAAAGGAAGTAAATTATTCTGTAACTTTAGAAATACACATCACTTCGGTACACTGATTACTCATCTTACAATTACCAGTCTAAAAGTATACTTGCAAAACATTCAGCTTCCAAAGAAACTGTGATAAAATTTTAGAAAGTCATCAAATGAGCCCTGCCTTCAAAGACTCAGGCTCTACTTATTTTTTGTCTTTTACATAATTTACCATGCAGTTTCTAGATATTCAAAAAAATTGATGACATTTTCAAGTTAAAATATAACTGAATCAAGCTTTAAGATTGGACGATGTCTGAGCTCATATGCTTTCTCTATGCTGAGTGCTATTCTGCACAGTGGCTCTTTTAAATATTAAAGACAGTGATTGGGCTCCATTAATTTAAAATTTGAGGCTCCCTTCTTAGGAAGAACTTTGGGTGTTGCTGATGATGCCAATTTCTAACTTCAGTCTGAAACTTTTCTTATATGAGAAGATATGCCTTGGCCATGAAATTCTCTTTGATTTTTCAAGACGAAAATTCCTGTTTTGATACAGCTATAATCACAGAGTGTGGAAGATAAATTTGAGACTACCAACACGTTTCAAATTTATTATTTGAGGAGTCTGTAGACTTAAATTCCTATTTTTAAGAAATCAGAGTAAGCCCCTTTACTCTTTGCTGATATGATAGTAAAGCTGCTTTCTCATGGGTGAAGTGAATTTAACTTCTCTACTTCACAAGTGGATACTGATGAAAAATTACCCAGATAGGAGTGGGCATAAGTTCAAGAGACCTTCAGTATGTCAATGCCACTCAGGATTATAACACTGGACAGCCCCACAGAGGCTAAGTAAATAGGCTGTCTTTATTTCAAAGTGGTTACTTTGGTTATTCAACCTCAAAACAGTCAATTCTAACTGAGTTCCTTCTCTCTCAGAAATAGTTTGTGTGGTATTAAGAAAAAATACATAGATAAAATTTTGATGAAAACCTGAAGAAATGTGATCACGTACTGGTCAAAGATGAAAAAAAAAAAAATCTGGGCATACTTATTTTGTTCTGCTTACCACAATCACCCTCAAACAAGACAAAATAACATTGGGAGGCTTGAGGAATCCAGGAGCTAACGACAAGGTTGCATCAACATGCACTGTTGTCGTGTGTATAACATTCTGAAAGAAACAAATAGTAAAATATCCACATTTCACGCTCAAGGAACATGCACTCTAAATGAAAACAAGCTATACCCTGGACAAGGTAAGAAAATAACAGTAATTGAGTGGTTATGTGTGTTCACTGGGTTCAGATCAGTTCAGTTCAGTCGCTCACTCATGTCTGACTCTCTGCGACCCCATGAATCACAGCACACAAGGCCTCCCTGTCCATCACCAACTCCCAAAGTTTACTCAGACTTACATGCATCGAGTCAGTGATGCCATCAAGCCATCTCATCCTCTGTCGTCCCCTTCTCCTCCTGCCCCCAATCCCTACCAGCATCAGACTCTTTTCCAATGAGTCAACTTTTTGCATGAGGTGGCCAAAGTACTGGAGTTTCAGTTCCAGCATCATTCCCTCCAAAGCAATCCCAGGGCTGATCTCTTTCAGAAGGGACTGGTTGGATCTCCTTGCAGTCCAGGGGACTCTCAAGAGTCTTCTCCAACACCACAGTTCAAAAGCATCAATTCTTCGGCGCTCAGCTTTCTTCACAGTCCAACTCTCACATCCATACATGACCACAGGAAAAACCATAGCCTTGACTAGACGGAACTTAGTCGGCAAAGTAATGTCTCTGCTTTTCAGTATGCTATCTAGGTTGGTCATAACTTTTCTTCCAAGGAGTAAGCATCTGGGTTAGGTGTTTCCTTATCTGCAGAATGTCATTTATGCCCATTCTAATTTTGAACTGTGGTTTCCTACCCAAAGTTACTCATTTATGGGGGTGAAGCACCAAGATTAGATTCTAGGTCAGTCTGGAACCAAATTCATTTTCAAGTACTGTGGTTTAAACATCTCTTGATGTCACTTCATATAATTTAGAAAAAACTATATAATCTATGAATCTACTTAATGAAACTCAAGTATCCTTCAATATTTCAAAATAATGTAAGAGCAATTGAATCACTAAGAGTGCTTCATCTATAGATTCCCCAAGTAGAATTCTCGCCTTGAGCGATATGTAACCATCAGATAAATGAACTGGTGAAAAAACCAATGACAGTTGATATGTTAAATAGTGGTAAAGTTTAATTTCCATTGACATATAATTTCTAACAGTTTTTTCACATGCTTAACTGGGTTGTACTGCCTGTCTCCTTCTACTTGGAGACCACTACTATGGAAATTGAAAATTGTTAAAAGATGTTTAACAGGATTGACATATAGTAAAAGGGGAGATGAAGAGCATTATTGAGCAGAAAGGGCAGGTAGTTTGGGAGGATGAAAGAAGAAAAGCAGACCAGTGAGATGACCAATTTATAGACCCCAGGCTCCATATAAAGGTTGACAAATAAAATCAAAGACCAGATGGCTTCCATATATCCCCCAAAGTCATCCTGTATAAAGGGTGTGGTAACCCTGTGTCAAGCAAATCTATCGGTGTCACTTTTCCAACAGCATTTGTTCACTTCGTGTGTCTCTGTTGCACTTTGGTAATTCTCACCATATTTCAGACTTCTTCCAGATTACTTGTTCCAGTGATCTGTTGTCAGTGATCTTTGATGTTACTACAATGACTCACTAAAGGCTCAGGCAATGGTTAGCAGTTTTTACCGATAAGATATTTAATTAAGGTATATATGGTGTTAATAAAGTTATTATACACCTAATAGGCTACAGTATATTATAGGTAATACTTTTATAATCACCAGGTAACCAACAAATTAATGTGACTCACTTCAGTGTATTCATTTGACTGTGGTTGTCCAGAAACAAACCTGAAATATCTCTGTGGAATAGAGACATAACATTTCAGTATATATAGCATTTCAGTCTCCCAAGTAAGAAACAGGCTCTGTCTACAAGGAAGGAGTGGAGACTGGTTACTGTTTGGGCAGTACCTGGAGCAGAATGACAGGAAAAAAGAAATCCCTGAAGGAGAGAACATAGAGAAATTTGTGACCAAGGAGGCCAGTCTGAGTGAGGATGACAAAGGAAGAAAAATGACTTCAAGTTTTTAAGACTGAGTGGTCAAGGAAAGGTAATAATATGGATACAATAGAGAACACAGAAGGGCCCACCACATCCAAAAATAGTATTGCTTACTGCATTTACTAGGAACTTACACAGCGCCAGGAACTGTGCTAAAACCATCGTGGTCTACTTAATTCTNAAAACTCAGTAGGATGAAGGAATTAGGGGATAAAACAGGAGTGTTAGTAGGACTGGACTTGCCCTTAGTGGGTGGGGGAATTAAAGCAGGGGTCTGATCCCCTCAAAGGGGCAACTGTCTGAGTCAGAGGAGACACATCTAAGGCTGAAAGTGAAACAGCTGATCTGTGGCAGCCTAAATGGAAAGAGAATCAGAAGTCCTTGCTGAAGCCATACATACCTCAGAGAGGGACACGGGTCCCCTGGAAGGCAAAGCCGCTGGGAGCTGGAGTATAGGGATTCTGGTGCAATCCCAGGGTAAGGGTTGCTGACGAATGTGGAGAGACAGATTGAGGGGATGTGAAGAAGATTATGGTGGGAAAGAGCTGTGGAGGAAAGCTGGGGCAGCCGTGGAAGCAAGGTGACACTGCTGGGTCAGATGTAGAAAGTAGAGCCATCACCAGAGCCTCTCTCTCCCCACACACCAGCATCCGCAGCTGAACAATAGAGAGATNAGGGGATGTGAAGAAGATTATGGTGGGAAAGAGCTGTGGAGGAAAGCTGGGGCAGCCGTGGAAGCAAGGTGACACTGCTGGGTCAGATGTAGAAAGTAGAGCCATCACCAGAGCCTCTCTCTCCCCACACACCAGCATCCGCAGCTGAACAATAGAGAGATGGCTCATCAAACACTTGACACACTGAACTACATAGTAGAACCCCAGCCAGGGGTCCCCTTTCTGTGCCTGATGCACCAAACAACAGAGAATGGCTCCAAAAGAGGGAGTCCTCTTAAGTGGCTGAACAGGAGGAGCTATGGAGAAAGACTGACCAAAAAGGCCTTCTTGTCGCCAGCTACAAGAGGCTCAAAAAAAGACTCTGAGAAGGCCATAACTCCTGGGGTGTAGGCGGTCCATGTCCTTGAACACTTTGCACCACCAGGGTCCCCACAAGCCAAGCAGCTGTGTCACCTTCATGCTCCTGACATGAAGGCAAAGCTGCCACAGGCAAAAACAATTCTTATGTCTGTGTGGGCAGGGTTGCCTTGGTCATGTCCAACTCTTTGCAGCACTGTAGGGTTCTCCAGGCAAGAATACTGGAGTGTATTGGCCAATACTGGTTGCCATACCCTCCTAGAGCACTGTTTTTACTGCTGTCCTAGCTGCCAATTCCCCTGAGTATCTGGTGGAATGGAATATAGTTCCATTATTTTACTTATTATTACCCTGATTTTATAACTGCTATTTGTCTGAGGTTCATCTTTGGTTTCTCATTTTTGGGTGTTTGCTTTCATCTCACTTAAGGCCATATCAAACCACTTGTGGAATCATCATTCCTGACCAAAGATCAAGGTCTTTTAAATGAGTCAGCTCTTCGCATCAGGTGGCCAAAATATTGGAGTTTCAGCTTCAACATCAGTCCTTCCAATGAACACCCAGGACTGACCTCCTCCATGTTGGACTGGTTGGATCTCCTTGAAGTCCAAGGGACTCTCAAGAGTCATGTCCAACACCACAGTTCAAAAGCATCAATTCTTCTGTGCTAAGCTTTATTTATTGTCCAACTCTCACATCAATACATGATTACTAGAGAAACCATAGCCTTGACTAGACAGACCTCTGTTGACAAAGTATCTCTGCTTTTCAATATGTTGTCTGGGTTGGTCGTAACTTTCCTTCCAAGGAATAAAGGTCTTTTAATTTCATGGCTATTATCACCATCTGCAGTGATTTTGGAATCCAAAAAACAAAGTCAGCCACTATTTCCACTGTTTCCCAATCTATTTGCCATGAAGTGATGGGACCAGAAGCCATGATCTTAGTTTTCTGAATTGTGAGCTTTAAGCCAACTTTTTCACTCTCTTTCACTTTCATCAAGAGTTCCTTTAGTTCTTCTTCACTTTCTGCCATAAGGGTAGTGTCATCTGCATATCTGAGGTTACTGAGATTCCTCCTGGCAATCTTGATTCCAGCTTGTGCTTCATCCAGCCCAGTATTTCTCATGATGTACTCTGCATATAAATTAAATAAGACCAACCTTCAGTTCAGTTCAGTCGCTCAGTCGTGTCCGACTCTTCGCGACTCAATGAATCGCAGCACGCCAGTTCGTTATCATCTCTCGGAGTTCACTCAGACTCACGTCTATCAAGTCCGTGATGCCATCCAGCTATCTAATCCTCAGTCGTTCCCTTCTCCTCCTGCCCAATCCCTCCCAGCATCAGAGTCTTTTCCAATGAGTCAACTCTTCGCATGAGGTGGCCAAAGTACTGGAGTTTCAGCTTTAACATCATTCCTTCCAAAGAAATCCNCAAGCACACGATTCTCTAAATTAAGATAGAAGGAATAAAAATAGACATCTCAAGTCAGTCCTTGACAAATTGCCAGGTGACTGGTGGTAGAGGATTTACTGTGTGTCCTCAGGACAGAAAATGCCACCTTATTTAGTAGGGAGTCAGGCCAATGATGGGGAAAATGTGGGGTTAGATCAGACATATTTAAGTAATAAAAATGATGAAGGAGGAATGGCAGAAGTTTAGAAGGTTGATACTATTGGAACGAAAATGAAATTCAGTCTGAGATAGAGAAAAATAGGCAATACTATGCAAAAAAAAAAAAAAACACACAAAAACACCACACACTTCAGAATATCAACCAGCTAAAACTTCAGTAATGTTGCTGAGACACAAACCTTTGCACGTTAAGATAGACTTCAGGGCGCAACATATCCAAGCAAAAATAAAGCATGTTTAAGGTTCATAAGCATGCTAAATATTAGAGAATATTTTCTTTCTTGCCCAAAGGGCCCTCCCCAGACTCCCCAGCAAATGTTTCCAGGATAATGGCTCAATTACGTTTATGGAAAACTATAGACTCAAAATAAATCTAAATAAAATCCTTTATTCCCCAAGTATGCCCTGCTGTTGATTCCCCAGCTTTCTGTGGCCGCCATTTCTCTTTCAGCAGGAAAGTGTTAGCTGCTTAAGAGGACCATAGTTTGTGCTGTCCTTATACTTGACCTTGGCCCAGAGGCTCAGGGTCCATCAGAGTAGAGACCAACCAAGTTTGCTAGAGCACCCATGTTTCAGCAGTCAGCAGTTATCTTGCTGCTAACTAGTCATATCTCTGTTCAGTGACACCTTTGAGTCATTTAAGGCAGTGATTAAAGTCAGAGGAAAGTAAAAACTTAGGAGAGGGAAGGACGTAATAGGGAGACAGACAAGGAATTAGATGAGTGTGACTAAAGCCACCTGCCAAGCCTCATCTGAAAGAACAGAAAAATAGCTCCCTAAACCCCCAAACATAGATGTATTTCTTGCCATTCTACTTTGTACTGAGTTCAAGAAACTTTCTGCAGGCAAATACCTGAGGTCAACACCTTAGAAAGCTAGCTACAAGGAGAAACACCTTCCTTAACAGACAGCAGGATGAATGTCTGATTCAGTTGCCAAAGGATGACTGCCAATAAGCCATTCTACCTGTGCTCACCAGACAACCAGGATCATCCATAGAAATCAGCACTCAGGGCATCTAAAACCAAGCATCCATGGCACACAGGTCTCATCTCCACTCTGGCACAGGGCAGAAAGGACCTGCAGTCAAACATCTACTCCCAGAGGGACGAATTGAACTCCAGTGTTCTTGCCTGGATAATCCCATGGACAGGGGAGCTTTGCGGGCTACATTCCATGGGGTTGCAGAGAGTTGGACGAGACTGTGAGTGCATGCACGTGTTGAACCTGGCAGGGTACATACCTCTTGGAAGAGTAATGAAAGCTATGTTCAGGTTTGATTTTTCTCTGTTGATTATTTTTCTCCAATAAAAGCCTATTAGTTGTGCTGTGTAAAACAGAAGTTACAAACAATCTGTAAAGTAGACCAGGCCCTCAGATGTATTCTGTTTTATTTTTAAAGGGAGGTACTCATAGTATCATTTAAAATGTGCCTTAGTTTTCAACATTTAAAAGTCAGAAGGTGTCTCATAAATAGATTTCTACAATCTTTGAAAGTAACAATGGGATAACATTTCTAAAACATGATTGAAGGCCAGAACTGATTGCAGGAAGAAGGCATGCATGCTCAGTCCTGTCTAACTCTTTGTGACCCCATGGACTGTATCCTGCCAGGCTCCTCTGTCCATGGGATTCTCCAGGCAAGAGTAAGGAAGGGGCTTTCCATTTCCATCTCCAGGGGATCAGGGATTGAACCCACATCTCTCTCAACTCCTGCACTGGCAGGCAGATTCTTTACTACTGAGCCACCTGGGAAGGCAGAGGAGAAAGGCACAAGTTGCCCAATGAATAGTCTCTCCCACCCCCTCCTGACTATTAGATGAGAGGTCTGAGTGTAGGTTGCCATTTATCACTTGTTTTGCACTGTAAAGATAAAAGAGAATTATAGGGTTGACCAAAAAATTCATTCAGGTTTTTCTATAAGATATCATCACATGACTAGCAACGTCTCTGAACCTCAACAAAAGACATATCAAGAACCAGGGGATTCAAGAAAAATAAGAGGAAGTGCATTTTTTTTTCTTATACCCCATTCCATTTTAATCACTTAAATTATCAGTCTGCCCTTTGCAGATGTTTCTGGTTTTTTAAGACCTAAAGAATCATCATAGTCACATTATTTTTAAAAATATATTTATTTATTTATTTTTGGCTGTTCTGGATTGGGTCTTTGATGTGATGCACGGGCTCTTTGTTGCTCCTTGCAGGCTTTCGCTGGTTGCCGTGAGCGGGGTGGGGTCTACTTTCTATTTGCGGTGTGTGGGCTTCTTTTGCTGTGGAGCCCAGGCTCTAGAACATGCAGGCTTAGCTGCCTGTGGCATGTGGGATTTCCTGGATCAGGGATCGAACTGGTGTCTTCTGCACTGGCAGGCAGATTCTTAACCACTGGATCACCAGGGAAGTCCCACACACTTATGAGAAAGACAGGTTTGGCTTTGGATCTTAATTCTATCACTTATTTGACCAAATTGTTTAGATTTTCTAAGCTTCAATTTTCTCATCTTTAATGTTGAGAAAATATTACCTACCATAAAAGCTTGTTATGAGGATAAAACAAAACAATCTATGCAGGCAGCTAGCGCACAACAGAAGATACTCTAGGAATTGTTTTGTTTTGTTTTTTTCCTTCCCCTTTGAAGGGTTGGGATGAATTAAGCAGGCTCGATCATAAAATCACACACACATATGAAGTGCCTGCCAAATTGTAATGACCCAACTGCTGCTTCAGAGGGATGGCTCAGCTCAAGGTTTTAATGTACTTTTCATGAACTGAAGCACAACAACAAAATCTATCACTGTTAGGCAGCCTCATAAGAAGATTCGATTTAAACAAAATAGACTTCCTTTTGAGCTCTGAAATATGGTAGCTACCTTCACCTTGACTTAGAGACACACCAGTAGGAAATGTACACTTAGCCAATGAACAGCAGGATTAATAAATACCAGCAAAGATAATGATAATAAAATGCACTGTTGAAAGTTCCCTAAGAGCAGGCCATCCAGTATAGAGAGGTACATATAAATTTTATGCAAACACACTTTTAGTTCTCTGAGTCCATATATCAGCATGACTATAACCATCAAGAAAAATTTAATGTAGGCCGCTGCTCTAGAACAACCATTTAATTTTGAGCAGACCATGATACTGAAAAAAAAAAATTAAGTTATATAACACACTTGCCAAATAAATTAAAAAATGTTCATTGCAATGCAACAGCTAGAAAAACAGAATCGCTACTCTACCATGTTGAGGATTAAGTGGGCAATAAATCATAGCCGTCTGCATTCTGAATGCCAAGCCAATTGAGGAATAGACCCAGCCCAAAGGACAGCCCACTTGATTGCTTGTAAAGCTGAATTTTGGACCTGGTCTGGGAGGAGAATCGGACCTGGCCTTATACCAGACTTCCTACTCACACTCCTTGTCCCCTTCTCTTTTCCATTGCCTCCTGCAAGGATGAAACTGGCTTGGGCCTGTGTGCCCTCAGCACAGGGATAAAAAAGCTCTCTGNTTTGGGACCTGGTCTGGGAGGAGAATTGGACCTGGCCTTATACCAGACTTCCTACTCACACTCCTTGTCCCCTTCTCTTTTCCATTGCCTCCTGCAAGGATGAAACTGGCTTGGGCCTGTGTGCCCTCAGCACAGGGATAAAAAAGCTCTCTGAACAGAAACAAGTAAGGGGGTCTCATCAGATGTGTGCAGACCCTTCATCCAATCCCACCACTAACTAAGGAACTGAAGAGAAGGTACAAGAAGAGTCCCCCCTAAATTTTNAGGATGAAACTGGCTTGGGCCTGTGTGCCCTCAGCACAGGGATAAAAAAGCTCTCTGAACAGAAACAAGTAAGGGGGTCTCATCAGATGTGTGCAGACCCTTCATCCAATCCCACCACTAACTAAGGAACTGAAGAGAAGGTACAAGAAGAGTCACCCCTAAATTTTCTTTCCAGGACAGAGAATTGCTTCATATATTCACGCACATGGGGCTTCCCAGACGGCGCTTGTGCTAAAGAACACACCTGATAGGGATGAAATGCAGGAGATGAAAAAGACATGTTGATCCCTGGTGGGGAAGAGCCCCTGGAGGAGGGCATGGCAGCCCACTCCAGTGTTCTTGCCTGGAGGATCCCATGGGCACAGGAGCCTGGCAGCCTACAGCCCATAGGGTCGCACCAAGTTGGACACGACTGAAGCGACTTTGCAGAACTATCTCTTTTCTATTTCTGAACCGTTTCTTCAGGTACCCCTACCAATAAAGATTGACCCATAAGAGCAGCTTTTGTTGTTGCTTAGTCGCTAAGTTGTATTCAACTCTTAAGTGACCCCAAGGACTGTAGCCCACCAGGCTCCTCCGTCCATGGGATTTCCCAGGCAAGAATTCTGGAGTGGGTTCTCATTTCCTTCTCAGGGAATCTATCTGACCCAGGGATCAAACCCACATCTCCTGCAGTGGCAGGCAGATTCTTTACCATTGAACCACTAGGGAAGCCCATAAGAGAAGCTGCTGCTGAGTCACTTCAGTCATGTCTGACTCTCTATGTCCGCATGGACCGTAGCCTGCCAGGCTCCTCTGTCCATGGGATTCCTCAGGCAAGAATACTGGAGTGGGTTGCCATGCCCTCCTCCAGGGGATCTTCCTGACCCAGGGCTCGAACCTGCACCTCCTGCATTGGCAGGCGAATTCTTTACTACGAGCGCCAGCTGGGAAGCCCCTATAAGAGAAGCTGGAGAGGCAATATTTAGGCATCTAAAGAGGACTTGTTATTTGGAGGTTGGTATATGTTTAGAGGTTTGAAATGTTTACTTTATGGACATGGTGAAGCTGCCTTCAACTAATCAGCTATCACTAACTGTTGATAACCTCCATTGCTTCCGTGGATTACTGAAATTCTTAGCAACGTGTAGCTGACGTCTTAGACTTTTGGACATTGCAGTGCCAGAAAAAATATCAGAAAGAGAAATGTTACATAGGACACATGGGGCTTCCCTAGTGGTCCAGTGGCTAAGACCCTGCACTCCCAATGCAGGGGGCCCGGGTCCAATCACTGGTCAGGAAACTGGATCCTACATGCTGCAACTGAAGAGCCTGCATGCCTGAATGGAGACCCAAATGCCACAACTAAGAGCTGGCACAGCCAAGTAAATACATTTTTAATCAGTAAGTAAATACGAATTATAAGCAAAGAAATTAACAATCCTAATTGGTAAGGTTTTAGGAGGCCTGTAGATCTTTCTTTATGTCACAAACTTCTGCCTCCATCCTAAGGGCCCAGAGCTTGGCTGTCATTTACACCACCAGCCAGGATTCCTTAGCACAGCCCAACTATGCTGTCAACCCACATCCCAAGGAATGCATATAATCACCATATTTGCTGTGATGACCCAGGCAATAACGATACCTACTGCCTGTAAGGAAACTAAAACGCATGTGTCATTTTGGAGATGCTACTTATTCAGGCGGGGTTGCCTGTCAGCTGTCTCAGGCCAAGCGATACAACCTACAATTTAGTTAACAAACTGAGACATCATAGAAATCAGTGCTTTTAGCAGACTTCCTCGAATCACTTGAGTTTTTCCGCCTGTCTTACATATCACACGTCTCTGGCAATGCGGCACGAGTGGGAGGAGGTCCGAGTGGAGTTGAAAAGATGAGAAAAAAAAACGGGGAAATAAAAAGGCAAAATAGTTGGAATTCTAGTTTGAATTCTAAAGTGGAATCTGCCCTCGAAGTAGAAAATCCAGAAAAAAACAAACAAAAAAACCACATTTGTTGGCTTTAGTAGTTCTGCTGTTGCCAGCTGGGCAAGTTTCAAACTCTTCAGCCTTGCAGCCCAGATCTTCCATTAGCAGGTGCCAACATTTACTCCCAGCCTTCTTACCAAACTTCCTCAACCTTTCACCCTGTCTTCATCCGTCGATTAGTCTCGTCATTCATTTAGCAAGTCTGTATTGAGTACCCAATATATAAAAGATTTTGTTCTAGGCACTAATTCTAACGTGAACAGACCATTTCTACCCCTCGAGTGCTCCTGTGCTGATGCTCAGGCCTAAGGATGGAATGGATGGTGGCAACTATCAAGAAGAACAGAGACTGGACTTGGGCTTATTTTAAAAATGAAGAGAATACAGGGAACCCATCTTAGTATAAAGGCTTCCAGGAAGCCACCTAGTAGACTGATCGGTTAATTTTCACAAGAGTTTTCATTGATGTTTATGATCTATTTAAAGACAATGAAAAATATGGAAGCAGTAGAACTGGTTTTAGGTGAGAAGATATAGGAAGGCTTTATAATGGAAGAAGAATGTAAATTCAGCCCTGAATGCGGACAGAATGAGGATGGTCCAGTTTAGATGCTTTCACATCAACAGAACTATAAAGATGCAACATCTCTGAAACTGGGTTTGGAACCCAGGAAACCTGGGTTTAACCCGGGACTATTGCATGTGAATCAAGTCACATCAAATACGTCTTGCAGCTTCTCTGAGTATTACCTTTCTTATCTTAAAAAAATGATAATAAAATAAAAATACTTAGTCTCTGCTGCACACAGAGTAATTACAAAAGCTGAGATAATATATGTAAAAATGCATGGAAAATTGTAATGCACAATACACAGACAATCATTAGGTGCTCCGCAGTAACTGTTCATTTGATTTTAAATGTAGATGGCTGCTTCTTCTTCTAGCTTTTACTTTGATAATTTTTAAAAGACTGTTTGCACCCTTTTTAAAACCTTCAAGAGAAGCAGGAAATGCTTCTCTTCTTACTTATCTATTTCTTTTATCATAAAAAAATCAAAGTGTTCCTTGGAAATCAGCTCATTAATCTCTTGGAGGGAGGTAAGATAGAGGACACATACTTTGCATGATTGTAAATGAAACTCAGTCTTGCAATTGGAAAGGCCTGACTTTTGAGGCTTGCCTTAGCCACATAGTGAGTAAAAACAGCACCCAAAATGACCTGGGTATCTCTTTATCCAATTTTATGTTCTCCTCATTATTACATGCATCCCCAAATCTTATTCTCCCAGGAGACTTCCAAGGATAGAGCTGGCTTATCAGTTCTTAAATAAGTAATACTTTACATAACTGTTTTTAGCCCCTGCTTTTTCATCTGAACAACAACCTTAAAAAAAAAAAACCTAGCAAACAGGATTTTTATAGCGGTGAAAAAGGAATAACACACATGTAATGTTTATAAAAGAAACCTAGCCCAGGATCTGTAACATGTCAAATGAAAAATAAAGGCTAGCTCCTTTTGTTTTATAGGAGGAAACCTTGGTTTACATAAATCTCAAGAGTGTTGTCCTGATATGTATGGAGTTGAGTCTAACATTGAAAAGCACTTAGATTGCTCATTCGTAATAAATCTCAGAACCAAGTTTCAACCAATCAATACGCATTTGTTGTGTACATAGCACATGCCGACACTTGTGCTAGATCCTAAAGATATAAAGATACACAGGACACAGTATAAGTTTTCAACAAATTTCACTGAGAAGCTGAGACAAGACATGGACAAAATAGCAGTTAAAAAATAGAAAGTGGTAAAGGCAGAGACAGACAAAATTCAACAGGTTTCATGGAAGAGGTGACTGATAGGTCGGGTTCATGAAAGATGGGTAGGATTTCAAAAACTGGAAACAGTGAAAATGTTGATGAAACTGCATTCTAAGCAATGAGACGAGCACAGTCCAAAGGAAAGATGAGGTCTAGTCAGTGGATGAATTTGGTGAGAGCATAGTGTATACAATAAAGAGAAATGGTTTTGCTGGATACAAACGCAGGTTGAGGTTGAATCATGTTTGGCTTCAGAGGTTCTACTAATGAATAAAACATGTCTTTAGTTGGGGAGCCACTGAGTCGAATGACAGAAAATATTGTTTAAAAATATTTGAGCATGTTGTGAGCAGATGGAGAAGAGGCAGAGGAGGGGAAATGTAACAGATAACAGAGAAATGAGCTAACAGATGGCATGAGGTCCCAGAAGAGACCACAGGGCAGGAGGCCAAGGACACAGGTGGCTGAGCTACCTGTGAGGGGCACAAGGCATTCTTCCAGAGACAGAAGTAGCAGCTGCATTAGGATGCAGGGAGACCACCCTTATTTTATGAAGACATATACTTTCAAAAGCACAATCATTTGTTAGAGACATTGCAGAGGGAATTTTTAAGTTGAGTTGGGGTGGAACTGGGACATTTGTGTGTGCATACCTGTGTGTTAGCTGCCCAGTCATGTCCGACCCTTTGTGACCCACGGACTGTAGCCTGCCGGATTCCTCTGTCCATGGAATTCTCCAGGCAAGAGTACGTTGCATTCCCTTCTCTAGGGGAACATCCCCACCCAGGGATAGAACCTGGGTCTCCACCATTGCAGGCAGATTCTTTACTATCTGAGCCACTAGGGAAGCCCAGGTCATTCATGGTCCCTTCCAGATCTGTGACAGGGGATATACCAATTGAGGCATCATTTTCAAAATGGAGAAATATTTCAGTTCATACAAATAATCAGTAAATCTATTGAGAAGAGGAATCATTAAATGGCAGGTGAAATTTACTAACAGAAGGATTTTGTTCAATTGGCAAAGAGTCTTTTTCTATTTACTAAAAAAAAAAAAGTCTACACCCAGCTTCTGATCCAAACATCTATTACCTGTTTGGCCTTTATGAGTACTTGACTTTGTGACCTCTGGGCTTTAGAAACTACAAGGAGATGCAATGAGCTATCACAGCTTCACCAAGAATAGTCACACCAAACTAATCTCATTTTCTTGAGAATACATTTACCAAGTGGGAAGGTCAGCAAGATGATGTGGGCAGAGTGCAAAAATCACAACAAAGCGTCTGACAAGGGCTTTAGTGATATCTCTGAGATCACAATGGAGAAAAATGGGGACCATTCACACGTTACAAGGATTTATAGATGGCCCACTAAGCAGATGGCCAGATCTTGCAGGGCTGGCGGCAGGGCCAAGTTCTCAGCAACTCCTTCCTCAATATTGGTATCAGTGACTTGGATGAAGGAAAAAAGCCAGGGTTAGAAATTCCCCTCTGTCCTACATATGGGAGGAATATCAGGATGTAAATGTTATGGTTTTTCCAGTAGTCATGTATGGATGTGAGAGTTGGACTGCAAAGAAAGCTGAGCACCAAAGAATTGATTGATGCTTTTGAACTGTGGTGTTGGAGAAGACTCTTGAGAGTCCTTTGGACAGCAAGGAGATCCAACCAGTCCATCCAAACGAAAATCAGTCCTGAATATTCATTGGAAGGACTGATGCTGAAGCTGAAATTCCAATACTTTGGCCACCTGATGTGAAGAACTGACTCGTTGGAAAAGACCCTGATGCTGGGAAAGATTGAGGCGGGAGGAGAAGAGGATGACAGAGGATGAGATGGTTGGATGGCATCACCGACTCAATAGGCATGAGTTTGAGTAAGCTCCAGGAGTTGCTGATGGACAGGGAGGCCTGGCATGCTGCAGTCTATGGTGCCGTAAAGAGTTGGACACGACTGAGCGACTGAACTGAACTGAAATGCTATAGAAAATAGAGGAGAGGATACAACTCAATGAAATTTAGTTAAGATAAATAGAGAGTCACCTACATGAAGGAAACAATTAGATAAGTGTGGGATTAGGATAACTCAGTCAAAATGGAATTCCGGGAGAAGAGATAGTGGTGTTATATGACCAGGAGCTCAACAGGATTTAGAAATAGGGTAGAATCTCTTCCAAAAGTTTTATGTAAACTCTTGATGCTTGAATAGAAGAGTGCTGCTACTGGAGATGGGAATGGTCTCCCCGTGTCCAACAGAAGTCAGGCAAAGAGCAGAGCACACTGTTCTCTAATAAACCCTCAGCTTCAATAAACTCATCCACAGGTTTTAATGACAGTCCACAGCAGCTTGGCAAGGATGGAAAAATATATTCATGTCACTTGAGGAATGATTATGGAAACTAGAAAAGCAAAAACTTTAAGAGGAATATGTGCTAGCTGCCATCATAAAGAACTATTTCATAAAAAAGAAGTACATACTTCCTGCACTCCTGACTACAGACTTCTGAGGAGCAGAAAGAATGTATGGGGGGTGGGATACAGATTTTCATTAAAAATAATGTTATTTTTTTTTAAATGCTGTGTGAATATTCCCACAATAAGGCAGGCTACCTAGGCAAATCATGGAAGACCTACCAGAAGAAATCAAGCAGCCAATGAAAACGCATTTATCAGGACTGCGTGGGAGTTGGTGATGGACAGGGAGGCCTGGTGTGCTGCGATTCATGGGGTTGCAAAGAGTCGGACACGACTGAGCGACTGAACTGAACTATGGGAACAGTTACTACGTTGGGAGAGAGGTTAATCCAGATGACTTCTAATTTCNGAGGCCTGGTGTGCTGCGATTCATGGGGTTGCAAAGAGTCGGACACGACTGAGCGACTGAACTGAACTATGGGAACAGTTACTACGTTGGGAGAGAGGTTAATCCAGATGACTTCTAATTTCCATCTGGAGGAGTCTAAATTTTGTCATCAAGTATCACCAAGGAGGTAACTAGGTTTGTCCAATGCCCCATTTCTTCACTCCCTGGAATACTGTATAACTTTGCAGTTTCTTCCCACAGTAGGAACACAAATTCCTTCCCATCTCATGACCATCGCTTTTCAACATGACCTGTCTGACCAACAGGATGGAAGTGGATGTGATGCCAGCCGAGGCTTTAGACATGCTTCTAAAGCGTGGCTTGCCCTTCTGTGCTCTGGAATGCACCATGAAAAGAGGATGGCCCGGGAAGCCCCCCACCCTGCAGTGTGGGCCCCAGAATAAAGGATCATAGGGCAGACCTGAATCTAATTTCAGCCTGGAGCCAATCCTAGCTCAGCGGCAGCTCAAAGAAGCGCTACTGTGCTGAGTCTGGCTGAGATAAGTCACGCTTCAGTCAACCTGCAAGACTGTGAACACAGAAATAAATATTTGGTATTCTCAGCCAATAAATTATGATGTGGTTTATTATGCAGCATTATTAAGCAATGACTAATACACTCAGCTTCAGGAAACAAAAAACTCAAAAACTTTCTATTATTGATTTCCAAGTTGTAACTCAAATGCAAGGAAATGGCCATACAACATTTTCACTCTGCAGATGTAAAGGTGTACCTGATCCACTCTGCTACACAGCAAAAACTAACAGCACTGTAAATCAACTATCCTCCGATAAAATTTCTTTAAAAAGATAAGTTATGGTAAGTTGTACCCCCTTTTTGCATCTAATTTAAGTTTTTGAACTTACGAAATGGTGGTATTGCAATCCATTCTAAACAGCTACTGACAATACAGAAGGAAACTCAGCTGCCATTGCTTAGTCCCTAACAGAATCACTTTTCTTAACTTGAAGTCAGTGGTAGTGTCTTCTGGATAAGTCATGAATTTAGAAGGTTTTTTTTTTTTTTTTTTTTCTAGCTGAGACCATCAGTCTATTTTGNTTTTTTTTTTTTTTTTTTTTTTCTAGCTGAGACCATCAGTCTATTTTGCTGTTGGTTACTCAGTGGTCAGAATTATCCCTGCTTCCTCTAGGTCAGGATAATGTACTTTGTACTTTGACTCTCGTAAGAATGGATAGACCACGCCAAGTAGAATATACATCACCAAGAAACTTTCCACGTTGGAACTAAAGCCATGCTTGAGCTTTAGGGGAGTGTATTTTTTTTAGGAAATTCAATTTTTCAGCAAGGCTAAAACTTGTTTTATTTGCAGGAGTTAAAATATATGGAGATGCTTTAGGTACTACATTAAGGACTTCACAAAGATCCTATCAGTAATCAATATAAAAAGAGAAAGGCCAAATTGTAAAAACTTAAGCAAAAGGAGCAAACACACATAGTTTGTCCATTATAAGGATCCAACACATGCTTACTGATAATGATCTAGTAAGGGTGGACATTAGGAATGGGGTGACTATTCATTGCTAGTTTGGGAAATGACTAACCCAATACAGTGCATCTTCTTTGCTTCACTCTAAAAGTATCAAAAGCAGGAAATCAACTATGGTTCAATTAAAAAAAAAGTAAATATCATAGAATTGCTGAAAACAGCCATATAAAAGCATCCTTTTACTCATTTAAAAATCACAGACTCTACAATGTTCTACCACAATTTGCAGAGTGTTTCTATCATTAGAAGCAAATAAGTCCACCTCACAACTGGAAATACTAAAAATTTGAAGAAAAAAAAAATCTATTTACTACTTAAAAATTTAATCTGAGCTCTGTGGTTTATGTAAATTCACCCTGCATTTCTTCTTGTTCCATCTATTGGAAAAATGATTGTTCTTTGCTTTCTATTCCAAAGAATTACCTTATAGGACAGCAAAATGAATAGTATCAAGTTATCCCTCCATGGATAACTGTGCTGTTCCATGTCCCTCTGCTGCGTATACTAAAACCATTCCTTCAGAAGGCTCTGGAGCACCTGATTGATTCATCCTTCCCTAAGTGGGAGGGAGAGGGAGAAGAATTCATTATCTGAAGCAGAAGCCAAAAGGTAGCAGCCTCTGTTCAAGGTCATAACCCAAAGCACAACACCTGTTTCTCTAGCTGCAACCTTAGAGGCCCATTTAAAAAAATCACGACTCCAGCTACTTCAGGTCCTCTAAACTGTTCCCAGTGGGACGCTTCTTTGCAATTTGATGCAAAAGGTTGGTTCTCAATTTGTTTCTTCTCCCATGGCAGAAATAAGTTCCCACCACAGTCAGGATGCTTGTCTCCACCTATGTGTCCTTTCTTGCACCCCTGGCTTCACCTCTTCGCTGAATTTACCAATCACAGCAAGTCTTAATGATCATTAAACATTTTTAATTGCAGGCACACATTTAAACTACTCCATGAAATAGCTAAAGCCACATTAGGACTCAGCCACAGCTATTGAAAAAGACCTTGTTTCCCAAAAAAGTCATAATTGTTAACCTATCCAATGTCTCCTTAGATTTTGTCTTGATGAAATATCTGTCGGTACTTAAAATGCATCTTTTGTTCACGGTTATTTCTTTGGATACACAGTTATATATCTCAGTGCCGGTCACAGTGTTGGGGGGAGAGTATGTAAATGGAGTTGTATGTGTGTGAAGGAGGCCCATGACTCAGAACCGCATTTCAGAGAGACGCAAGGCTAGGGAAGGGTGAGTTACCACCTTGCGTGTTCCTCCCCTGGCGATTCAGTTCTGTCCAAATAACTCTCGATTAAAGCACCACGCAGAGACATTTCACATTTCCTCCTTAAGATCATTCTGACAGCTCACCAGCTGTTCTCTGCTATTTTTTGCCATGATGGCATGGGCAAGCCACAGAGCCTTCTCGTTACTCTGCCAACAGCGATGCTGCCTGCTGTTCAGTGCTCAAAGTCTGTTCTTCAGCCCAAACTCTACCATCTTGTCCATTTCCCACTCACCTGACACAACAGAGATTTTAAGAGTTATTAATATGCAGTCCCTTGAGAAAACTAAATGATGGTGGTGATGGAGATCACTGCATGGAAAACACAGTTAGGTACACAAGTATGCTTTATGTAGTAACCATTACAACTATATAAATGTCCATATATTGGAAACACCTATATCTTTAGCCATTTTCAATGCTTGAAAAGGGGGCCATAAAGTAGAAAGAATGTGGGTACTGAGTTGGACAGATCTAGATACTGAATTCCTATTCTCTTTTCTAACTAGATGCTTCCCTGAACATCAGTTTGTCCATCTGTAAAATGGGATTTTCTGTCCTATAAAGAAATCAAGAAACTTGAAGGAGAACACAACGCAACTAGAAAAAGAACCACAACTTAAATGTGAATTTCAGAAATCCTAGTTCAGATTTTTTTCCTCTTTAAAGGCCACCTCATCAAAGAAAGCAAACCAAAAAAGAGAGATTGAAGGAGCTTGGGGCTTGAGTTACACCCAAGGTTAACAGCACGGAATCTATTTTTCAAGCTCGTGGCACGTCAGAGTCACTGCCTAGAAAGCAGGAGGGTGACAGACTCTGGGCCAGAAGCAATGACATTCATAATGCAAGAGATACTACCTGATACAAATACAAGAATGAAAAAGGAGTGTAGATGTATGGAAGCTTACAATGTAGAAATATATTTTCTATACCCTTCATCAGACCCTTAGAGCATCATAACTACAACAAAATAACCTTCACAACTTGGTTCTGGGATCAGAGGTTCCTATCAGACCTGAGAGAGCTGATAAATCTCAGCCTGACTTTCTTCATCTCCTACTTCTTTGCTGCCAACCCCTGAGTCCTTTTCTCTGAAAAAATTGAAAGGTTCCACCAGGAAGTACAGGTTGTTAGGAGCAGAGTCATACCAGCCTGGGTTTCTATCTTGGTTCCTCCACTTGCAAGTTGTGTGATCAGAGGAAAGTTTCATCATCTGTAACATGGTAATGATAATAATAACGCTGGCGGTCATGTCAGTGTATGGCAAAACCAATACAGTATTGTAAAGCAAAATAAAGCAAAAATAAATTTTTTTTTTTAAAAAAGGAATGCACCTTGCAATGCAGGAGACCTGGATTCGATGCCTGGTCGAGGAACTAAGATCCCACGTGCCCCCGAGCTATNAATATACAATGGAGAAAAGACAATCTCTTTAACAAGTGGTGCTGGGAAAACTGGTCAACCACTTGTGAAGAATGAAATTAGAATACTTTCTAACACCATACACACAAAAAAAATTAAAAATGGATTAAAGATCTAAATGTAACACCAGAAACTATAAAACTCCTAGAGGAAAATATAGGCAAAACACTCTCTGACATAAATCACAGCAAGATCCTCTATGACCCACCTCCCAGAGTAACGGAAATAAAACCAAAAATAAACAAATGCGACCTAATTAAACCTAAAAGCTTTTGCACAACGAAGGAAACTATAAGCAAGGTGAAAAGACAGCCTTCAGAATGGGAGAAAATAATAGCAAATGAAGCAATTGACAAAGAATTAATCTCAAAAATACACAAGCAGCTCCTGCAGCTCAATTCCAGAAAAATAAATGACCCAATCAAAAAAATGTGTCAAAGAACTAAACAGACATTTCTCCAAAGAAGACATACAGATGGCTAACAAACACATGAAAAGAGTCTCAAAATCACTCATTATCAGAGAAATGCAAATTAAAACCACAATGAGGTACCATCTCATGCTGGTCAGAATGGCTGCTATCAAAAGTCTACAAACAATAAACGCTGGAGAGGGTGTGGAGAAAACGGAACTCTCTTACACTGTTGGTGGGAGTGCAAACTAGTACAGCCACTATGGAAAACAGTGTGGAGAGTTCTTAAAAATCTGGAAACAGAACTGCCATACAACCCAGAAATCCCACTGCTGGGCATACACAATGCGGAAACCAGAATTGAAAGAGACACGTGTACCCCAATGTTCATTGCAGCACTGTTTACCATAGCCAGGACATGAAAGCAACCTAGATGTCCATCAGCAGATGAATGGATAAGAAAGCTGTAGTACATGTACACAATGCAATATTACTCAGCCATTAAAGAGAACACATTTGAATCAGTTCTAATGAGGTAGAATAAACTGGAGCTTATTATACAGAGTGAAGTAAGTCAGAAAGAAAAACACCAATATAGTATACTTACACATATATATGGAATCTAGAGAGATGGTAACTATGACCGTATATGCAAGACAGCAAAAGAGACACAGATGTATGGAACAGTCTTTTGGAGTCTGTGGGAGAAGGCAAGGGTGGGATGATTTGAGAGAATGGCATTGAAACATGTATATCATCATATGTGAATCAGATCACCAGTACAGGTTTGATGCAGGAGACAGGGTGCTCAGGACTGGTGCACTGGGATGACCCTGAGGGATGGGATGCGGAGGGAGGTGGGAGGGGGTTCAGGATGGGGAACACATGTACACCCATGGTTGATTCATGTCAGTGTATGGCAAAAACCACTACAATATTGTAAAGTAATTAGCCTCCAATTAAAATAAGTAATTTTTTAAAAAAAGAAACAAATGATCACAAAGACAAAAAAAATAAATAAATAAAATAAATTCATAAAAAAAAGAAAGAATGGCCCCAAATGTTCTGAACTTGGTAATACGTGCGTGCGTGTGTGTGTGTGTGTGTGTGTGTGTGTGTGTGTCTCTATGCATGCACTTGCAAAATCTAGAATCTCGGCAAAATTTAAGCAGAGCAGAAAAAAAACTTTTTTAAAAACTATGCCTAAACACATCATAGACAAGATGCTGAAAAACAAAGATTAAAAGAAATTAAAGGGATTGGAGAGGTGGAAAGGGTATGAAAGATATAGGGGAGCAATAATAGGAAGAATGTCAAAATTAAAGGTATGAAGGAAGGGAGGGATAGGTGGAGGGAAGGAGGGAAGGAGGAGGGAAAGAAGAAAGGAAACTAGCAAACAAGAACTATATACTCAAGATATATATCCTTCACACAGGAGAGGGAACTCAAGACATTTTCAGATAAACAAAAACTCAAAGAGTTTGTCACCAGCAGACTCAAACATCAATAAATAGTTAAAAAAAAAATTCTTTAGACTGAAGAGGAATGAAATCAAATGAAAATTCAGGTTTACTAGAAGGAGTTGAAGAAAACCAGAAATGGCAACTATGTGGGTAAACATTTTTAAAAATATCTTTTTTTCTCCTTCTCCTCATTTATTTCAAAGACAGTTGACTATTTAAATATACACATGTACACACACACACACACACACACACGAACACTGCCTGTCAGAGTATAACATTTGTAGATGCACAGGATATTTTTTTTTAAGTGCAAAAGTGAGAGTGTATTAATGGAATTATATAGTTATAAAGTAACTATATTTGATGTGAAGTGGAACAGTATTTACATTAACCAAACAGTAGTAAGTTAAAGGATATATATCATAACCTCAAGGAGATAAAAAATCTTCATAACCCACTAGCAAGTATCATTCACATGTTTTTTCTTACATGTTTTCTCAGTGCCAATCAAGGTCTATGTCAGTAAAAGAAACTCTATAAGGCATAAAAATAATTAGGTCAAGGTAAAAAGCTTTTTTTAAAATGGTTTGTTGCAATAGTTTTCATTTTGATTAATAAAGATTTGTTTGAGCCTGTGGAAAAAAAAATAAAAAAAAAATAAAATGGTTTGGCATGAAACATGAAGAAAACTTAATGCATTTTATATCCCAATTGTCATTTCTTAAGCCTAAACTTTTCATAAGATCTAACATCTAATAAATCCTTGAATTGGAATGTCTTGTGGTGCGAGCTGTAACTTTCAACTGAGAAAGCTTGTGTTACAAATAGGGACGTTTCTTCTTGTTTTATTTGCCTTTGCCTTTGATACGCTGGACCAATTTTTTTTTTTAATTCCACATGTATTTTTGTTCCAACACCACATAATCTCAAAGAGAATTGTAAAATGTGATGGCATATAATGGTCATTAGAATGGCTACTACAAATGTCAATTAACTATTCTAAATAATATAGATTCTATTCTATAGCAGAAAACATACTTTCAAAGGAGTAGTACACATCCTATACCATTTTCATTTTCACTAATCCTTCAGAAAGATGTACTCTACAAGAGTCCTCAAATTCAATAATCTAAGTTGGTGACTTCTCTACACATTAATATCATATCATGCGCTATACACATAATACCACTGTTATAAATGCAATGGCAAGAGACAGTGTAATGATTTTGTAGACAACCACAAAAGACTAATATGACAACATATAATTATTTGTTTGTTAAATAAGGCTCTAGCGTCACACATTCAATTTTATTTTAAAAGAAACAAGAAGATGAAACACATGATTATCTGACAGATATTTGTTTGTCAAAGATAACCACATGCTGGATACTCTGCCCTTAAAGATTCTATCTCTGGATCAGATTTTGACTGGGAACTAGAAATTATGCTGCATGAGTCAAAATAAAGGGAAAGGAATAATAAAATAAAAGTACATTCAAACTATATCCTTTTAGAAAAGAAAACCAGAAAAGAATTTAACAAGAAAACGTGAGCCTGGAGACTGCATTCCTGGGTCTCAATTGTTTGGTTCATTATTTGAAATGAGCACAAGAAACACAATTTGGACAGGGATTCTTTCAAAAATGTGCTTATTCTTCTTGGAGCTTTGTCAGACCAGTCTGACTTTAGATGCTGGTCAGTCACGTCTGAGCATCCTTTTGGACCATCTGTTCCAAGTCTGCTTTGCCTGGAACTCACTAGACTTAACTCTTTTTTACTTCCTATCATCAATTGTGGTTTATCTGATTCACTGCAAGGCCCGGTCTAGCTCAAAAGACTAAACCCAGTCCAAATTAGACTCCATCATCCAGATGGAGAATTATGTGGGCCAAGTACTTCTCTAGGTGGGTGAATGAATGATTTAGAGGTTGGCATCAATATGGAATGCCTGTGAGTTCCATTCAATGAGGACACTAGTGGCTTATAGTTGATTCAGGATAAAGTTATCATACAATTTCACTCATTTCACATGCTAGTAAGGTTATGCTCAAAATCGTTCAAGCTAGGCTTCAGCAGTACATCAACTGAGAACTTTCAGATGCAAAACTTGGGTTAAGAAGATGCAGAGGAACCAGAGATCAAATTGTCAGCCTTCACTGGATCACAGAGAAAGCAAGGGAATTCCAGAAAAACATCTACTTCTGCTTCATTGACTATGTGAATGCCTTTGACTGTGTAGATCACAACAAACTGAAAAATTCTTAAAGAGGTGGGAATACCAGACCACCTTATCTGTCTCCTGAGAAATATCAATAACCTCAGATATGCAGATGACACCACCCTTATGGCAGAAAATGAAGAGGAACTAAAAAGCCTCTTGATGAAAGTGAAAGAGGAGAGTGAAAAAGTTGGCTTAGCCCAGGCAACTCACCTTGTTTTGGCAATGACCCTGGTCCCTGGCATCCTTCTTTGCTGTGTCTATAATCTGACTAGGAGTGATTGATCTGATCTGAAGGCCATTGTCAGGTGGAGAAAAAAATAATAATAAATGATAATAAATATGGATAATTATAATNTTGGAGAAATGCCTATTTAGTTCTTTGGCCCATTTTTTGATTGGGTCGTTTATTTTTCTAGAGCCCAGCGCACACCTGTGGGCTCGATACCAAGACATGCGGAGACTGGTGCATGGTAAGTGAGCCCGAGCAGGAGGAGCGTCGGGGGTGTAGCCCGAGCGGCGGCAAGCTCCAGGGCTCCGCTTGCGAGTGGTCCGGGACACGCCGCTCCGCGGGGGAAGCGCGGTGGTGGGGCTCGCCCGAGCCCCAAGGCCCGGCTGCCCTTCGGGAGAGTGGTCCTGGGGGCGGGTGGTCCTGGGGACGCTTGCAGGCAGGCGCGCGCGCGCGAGGTTGGTTCCTCCGCTGGTTCTCAGTAGCTCCGGGGTTCCTGGAGCGGCCGCCGAAAGGCGGGACTCCGCGTCTTTCCTCAGAGTCCCACCGAAGCGGAAACGCCCCCAGCCCCTTGTTCTCTTCTGGGCCCTTAGTTGGGGCGGGAGTACTGGGGACAAAGCCAGCCGGCGGCGCTGGCCGGAGCGGACTCGGAGGGACTCTCGACCCAAAGATGCTGACTGGACTCCTCGGACGCCTCTGGAGTCCGGCCCTCTCTGTCTAGGAGGAGAAGGCGTTGTTTGAGAAACAACACCAAGTCGTCCCAGCCCCCTGGAATCCAGAAGAGTTGCTGCTCCCGCGGTCAGGGCGCTTTCTCCTCTGTCCTCTCTCCCTCCGCGAAACGGGCAGATGAGGCCCCGGGGCGCCCTGGTGAGGCCAGAGGGCGGAGAGGGCTGGAGGTTTGCCCTGGTGTCGGGAGCCCTGCCTCTGCAGCGGACAGATGCGGTTGGCTCCGGGCCCTACGTCTGGCCAGCTGGGCGGCGCTCAGCGAGCCCCTCCCTCGCCGTCTTAACATCGGNTGAGGCCAGAGGGCGGAGAGGGCTGGAGGTTTGCCCTGGTGTCGGGAGCCCTGCCTCTGCAGCGGACAGATGCGGTTGGCTCCGGGCCCTACCTCTGGCCAGCTGGGCGGCGCTCAGCGAGCCCCTCCCTCGCCAACCCTCGGTGTCTTAACATCGGAAAACACAGTGCTGCCGGGGCCCCTGCCCCGGGTTGTGGCGGTGACTCGGAAAGAGGCCAAGAAGGGACAGGGGAGCTTCCGGAGGAGCCCCCTCCCCCCGGGAGTGACGTGGCTTTTGTTGTCTGAAAGGACAAACGTGGTCCTGTCTGGAAGATTCCAAGTGACTGAACTGAGGGTTCCGCTCCAGCAGTGTGGAGACCTGGGAGTGCTGGGTGGACAGGGCTCGCCTCTTGAGAAACTGAGGCAGAACAAGACCCCCGAGAAACGGTGGTTTTGAAGTCCTTGGCCCTCTCTGAGGGAGGTCCCTACCTTAACCCCCTGCTGGACAGAACACTCCCGGGGTGCCGTGTGTGGGGATGTCTTCGCTTGGCACCTCCAGAAGACCTTCTGTACAGCCACCTGAGAAGCCTGTATTGTGTGTGGCAAGGAGACAGAGGGAGGTCTAGTGGGCTTTAGCTCTCTAGGGCCTGCCTGAATCTTCACATCTTCTCATAGACACCCAAGCTTCCTCTTGATGTGATAAGGACAAGTTCATTTCCAAGTGGCCCCGGTGAGAGCCAGGATGAACCAGCCCTACACACCTCATTCCTAACTCTCCCCTTCTGGCTGGTTTTTCTGGGGAGCGATTCTGGACATTAAGGCATGCTGATCCTGCTCAGTCACTTCTGACTGTTTGTGACCCCATGGACTAGCCCGCCAGGCTCCTCTCTATGAGATTTCCCAGGCAAGAATATTGGAGTGGGTTGCCATTCCCTCCTCCAGGGGATCTTCCCAACCCAGGGATCAAACCCTAGTCTCCTAGTCTCCTGCATTGCAAGCGGTTTCTTTACTGCTGAGCCACCAGGGAAGCCCCAGAGGCATACTGATGCCTGTGGGCAAAACTTTGTCAGGGAGCCAGGTCCCAGGCAAGCCCCGCCTTCCCTGGCCTCAGTGTGGCGACACTGGAAGGCTAGGCCAAGGGGCACAGTGTTTGAGACAGGTGGGGTGACCTGAATTTAAATCTCAGCTCCATGGCCTACTGCTAGATGGGTTGAAGTAAGTGACTTTTTCTCCCTAAACTCTGATTTCTTCATCTGGATGATGGAGGAATAAATGTGACCACCTCATGGAATTGGAGGGGAGACTGAGCAAGGGGAGACTCTAAGGCAGGGGTCCACAGCCTCTGGGAGGTAATGCCTGATGATCTGAGGTGGAGCTGATGTAGTAATAGAAATAAAGTACACAATAGATGTAATGTGCTTGAATCAACTCGAAACCATCCCCCCACCCCCAACCTGTCCATGAAAAAATTATCCCTGGTGCCAAAAAGGTTGGGGATCCAGAAGCAGCAGGAGAAGTCTCATGGCTGCCATGGGGAAGAGGTGGCCAGGAAGCTGGGACGCCACACAGTAAGACCAGTGAACCTGGGAGGCTGGTACAAGGGGAAGCGTGTATCCTCACGTGTCTCTCTGCACCACTGCAGCCTTGGGGAAGAAACTGAGACCTTGTGGGCCCCAATCCTATGGTTTTCTCAGTGTAGAAGCTGGGCCGCAGGAGGCTTGGTCTGTGGGCTGCTTCCGCATCCTTCTTTGTTCCTGGGAGGATTGTCCATCCCTGGGAACATCCTCTGGGGCAGAGGTGAAAGCTTGCATTTGGCCAGAAGTCAGTGCCAACAAGGGGTCGCACTGCCAAACAGACCTCTCCCCTCCTGGGGAACTACTAGACTTTGAACTGAGAGTCACAGTTGACACCCAGGAACTTGGGACTGTTGGGAAGGAACATTGCAGAAGAGCTCAGCTTCCAAGAGAGCTGCAGGCAGCCGGGTCTCCTGTGCACCCAGGTGAGGAGTGTGCCATCTGCTCCCACGAGTCTGGAGGGGCTGCTCTGCCAGGCCCCAGGGCCGCCAGAGGAACCAGCCTCACCTGTTCCCCCACCCACGTGCTGTGCTGAGCTCCAAAGGAAAGGGGCTGGGGCTGGGGACTGTGTTCCTTAGGGGCATCCAAGGTGAATATCTGTTGCATGGCCAGAGGCGTCTGCTTCAAATCACAGCTGGTTGTGTCTGAGACATTAATTCCCTGGAGGCCTGGGCTGTTTGGGCCTCAGCCATGGGCTAGAGGTCTCAGGAATGGGGCCACCTAGAGGCCCCGAAAGGTACCCTGTGTGTGCACCTAGTCCTGCCTGCTCCCCTCTGACCCCCTGCAAACCCTGTTTCCTTGAGGGCAGTCGAGGACAGGAGGTATGGGCTCCACAGGGGCATTGCCCATTTCATCCTACATTTGTCGAGAGTCCAAGCAAGAATGCTGCCCAGAGCATGTTCTGTGGGACCCTCTAGTTGGATGCAATTTTTATTTCTCCTTTAGAGACAAGGAAACTGAGGCCCAAAAGATAAGGTGAGGTGATTTTCCTGAGGTCACAAGCCAGAGAGGGAGGGCTTGGTTTTCTCTCTGACCTCAAAGCCCGTGCCCTTTCCTCATCCACCTCCCCCAGTGCACAGATGGGGAAACTAAGGCAAACAAGTCCAGGACTGCTCAGCCCCTTGGGAGTGGCCAGGGGATTGGGTGGCTATTACTGTGTCCTCAGAGGGGAACAGGCTGGTCAGTGGCCAGAACCCATCACACACGTCCCCCCTGTCGTAATTAGCAATGTTCTGTGGCTCGAGGTGATGCTGAAAATTCAGCCTCTGTGCACTAGTGCCAAATCAAATCTCGGAGACAGTTCTGGGTGAAGCAGAAAAGATTAGCTTTATTGCTTTGCCAGGCAAGGTTCCAGCAGGTTCCTGCATTGAAATACAATCTCCCAACGTGGGAGGAATCACTGAGGAATTTTTATAACAATGGCTCAAGACTGGGTTTCCTGTTAAGATTAGGGTGTGTGCCGGACCTGCACTCCTTTAATCACTGGGGGGCTCCTGCTTTTTATTATTTATTTATTTATTTGGCTGCATCGGGCCTTAGTTGCATCACGTGGGATATTTTGTTCAGGCAAATGGACTTTAGTTGTGGTGCCCAGGCTTCAGTATTTGGGGCACATGGCCTTAGTTGCTCCAAGACATGGGATCTTAGTTCCCCAATCAGGGATCGAACCCTGCATTGCAAGGTGAATTCTTAGCCACTGGACCACCAGGGAAGTCCCGATCTCCTCTTGATGAGTTTCTCTGGTTCCTCAAATCTTGCCTCTGTGGTTCCTCCCACCTGTCTCTGCATCCTTTTCTTTCCCAGCAAGTGACTGTTTGAATCTCTCTTTGGAAATCAGAGAAGGTCATGCAGGCTGGAGTCTCTTCCCTCCAAACAAGAAACAGGGGACAGAAATGATTCCCTGCTCAGAACCGCCACAAGGTCCTACTCGGTTTCACTCCCCCTTTCTTTGTCAGTCTTCAATCTTCTTTTTTTTTTTTTTTCCCCTATTGGCATATAATGCTTAACCATGCTGTGTTAGTTTCTGCTGAACAACAAAGTGAATCCGCTGTGTATATACATTTATCCCCCTCCATCATGGGCCTCCCTCCCACCTCCACCCACATCGCACCCAAATGTGTCGTCTCAGAGCTGAGATCCCTGTACCATACAGGAGGTTCCCACTACCCATCCATGTTACACGTGGTAGTGTATGTATGGCAATCCTAATCTCCAGTTCTTCCCACACTCCCCTTCCCACATGTTTCTTCTCTGCATTGCATCTCTGTTGCTGAAAATAGCTTCATCTCTACCATTTTTTCTTGCCTGGAGAGTTCTGTGGATGGAGGAGCCTGGCAGGCTACAGTCCATGGGCTCACAAAGAGTTGGAGACAACTGAGCGACTAACACACACACACACACACACACACACACACACACACACACACGCACACTACCATTTTTCTAGATTCCACATGTGTGTCTTAATATCCGGGATTTGTTTTTTTCTTTGTAACTTCGCTCTATATGACAGACGTTAGATCCATCCATCTCTCTACAGATGACCCTGTTTCACTCTGTTCAGTGGTGGGGCCACTTCCCAGGTGGTGCAGTGATAAAAGAATCCACCTGCCAGTGTAGGCGACCCAAGAGATGCGGGTTGGACCCGGGGTCAGGAAGATCTCCTGGAGGAGGAAATGGCAACCTCCTCTAGTATTCTTGCCTGAAGATTCCATGGACAGAGAAGCCTGGGGGGGCTACAGCAGGGAGCAAAGAGTCAGACACAACTGAGCATTCCATTGTATATATGTATATACATACATTGTATATATTCTGTGTATGTGTATATATACATTGTATATATTCTATTCATACACAATATGTACATTGTATATATACAACTTCATCTTTCCATAGACAATTAGGTCTCCACATTCTGGCTGTTATAAATACCACTGCAGGGAGTATCTTGATACATGTGTTGTTTTGAACTATGGTTTTCTCAGGGTATATGCCCAGTCATGGGATTCTTGGTGGTATGGTAGTTCTATTTGCAGTTTTTTAAGGAACCTCCATACCATTCTCCGTAGTGGCTATTCCAATTTGCATCCCCACAACAGAACAAGAAAATTCCCATTTTTTCCACACCCTCTGCAGCATTTATTGTGAGTAGATTTTTTGATAGTGGTCATTTTGACTGGTGTGAGGTGATACCACATGGTTTGATTTCCACTTCTCTAATAATTAGCTACGTTGAGCATCTTTTCATGTGCTTCTTGGCCATCTGTATGTCTTCTTTGGAGAGATGTCTATTTAGATCTTTTGGCCGTTTTCAATATTGAGCTCAATGAGCTGTTTGTATATTTTGGAGAGTAATGCTTTGTTATTTACTTTGCAGATAATTTCTGCCATTCTGTTTCTTTGCTATTGTTAGTTTTCATTGGAGTATAGTTGCTCTACAGTGTTGCTAGCTTCTCCTGTGCAACAGTGTGGATCAGCTGTAAGTGTGCCTCTGCCCCTCTGTCCTGAGCCTCCCCTCCGCCGTCGCCATTTCACCCCTCCTGGTCGATGCGGCTCAGCGAGCTGGCCTCCCGGTACTGTGCAGCGGCCTCCCACTAGCATCTGCTTCCCAGACAGCGCAGCTCTGTTGGTGATGCTCTCTCAGTTCTTCACTCTCCCCTTCCGCTGGAGCGTCCAGAAAGCCCATTCTCTACAACTGTGTTTCTATTCCTGCCCAGATAAAAGGTTCATCTGTACCATTTTCCAGATTCCACATATATGTGTTAATATACGACATTTCCTTTGTCTTTCTGACTTGCTTAACCATCTCTGACAGCTCTCGGTCCATGCACATCTCTGAAATGACACTATTATGTTCCTTTTTATGGCTTAGTAATGTTCCATTGTTTATATGTACCCTATCTTTTTTTTTTTTTTTACTATATTTTTGAAGGACAGCTGCTTTACAATGTTGTGTTGGTTTCTGCTATAAGACAATGCTGTCCCACTCCTTTTGATCCTCGCGCTCACTAGGCGGGCCGTGTGATACGGCAGCTCCCAACTCTATCCATTGTCCACTTGGCGGTGCAGGTGTCCGTGTTCCTCTCTCAGTTCGCCGCGCTGTCTCCATCCCTTGCTGTGTCTGCAGGTCTGCTCTCTACCTCAGCATCTCTGTTCCTGCTCTACAGATGGGATCATCTGTAACATTTTTCTAGATTCCATATATATGTGTGTTAATCCACAGTATTTGTTGTTTTACCTGACTTATTTCACTCTCTATGACAACTCTAGACCCATCCACATCCTGACAGGTGACCCAGATTTGTTCCATTTTACTACTGAGCAGTATTCCGTTGTCTATATATGTAAGACATCTTTTTTTTTAATTGGAGGATAAATGGTTTCCAATGTTGAGTTGGTTTCTGTTTCCATCAGTGTGAATCAGCTGTAAGGATGCGTATATCCCTTCCCTCTTGAGCCTCCACCTAACCCCTCTAGGCATTCGCAGAGCACCAAGCTGAGCTCCCTGGTGGCACAGCAGCTTCCCACCAGCTGTCTGTCGTCGGCGTGGCAGCTTATCCACGTCGCTCTTCTTTCAGTTCACTCTCCCCGCCTCTTCCCCTGCTGTCCCTGCAAATCTGTTCTCTGTGCACACAGTTCCCGCCCTGCAAGTAGGCTCATCTGCACTGCTCTTCTAGATTCCAGATAAATGTTAAAACGTGTATGTGTTTTTCTCTTCCTGACTTACTTCACTTTTTATGACGTACACTGGATTCATCTACAAGGGACCCAGTTTCCTTCCTTTTTCTGGCTGAGTAATATTCATTTCTGTATATGTACCACAGTTTCTTTATCCATTCGTGTTTCCCTAGACAGGTTGTTCCCGCATCCTGGCTGTTGTAAATACTGCTGCACTGAACACTGGGATACATGTGTCCTTTTGAATTACGATTTTCTAGGATATATGCCCAGTCATTGGGTGGATGGATGCCATGATAGTTCTTTTATAGTCTTTTAAGGAAACTCCACACCATTCTCCCTCAGTTTACATGCCTACTAACAGTGTGAGAGGATTCTTGTCTCCACACCCTCTGCAGCATTTATTGTGTAGACTTTTAGGTGATGGCCACTGTGACAGGTGTGAGGTGATATCTCACTATAGTTTTGACTTCATTTCTCTAATAATTAATGATGTGCATCTTCACATCTGCTTCCCGGCCATCTGTATACCTACTTTGAGAGGTGCCTGTTTAGGGTTTTTGGTTTGTTTTTTGGATATTGAGCTCCACGAGCTGTTGGTATATTTTGGAGAGTATTTGTTTTATCATCTGAAAATACTTTCTCCCATTCTTTTTTTTTTTTTTAACTTTTCAATGGAAAAGNGACTCTTGAGAGTCCCTTGGACTGCAAGGAGATCCAACCAGTCAATCCTTAAGGAAATCAGTCCTGAATGTTCATTGGAAGGACTGAGGTTGAAGCTGAAACTCCAATACTTTGGCCACCTGCTGTGAAGAACTGGCTCATTGGAAAAGGCCCTGATGCTGAGAAAAATTGAAGGTGGGAAGAGAAGGGAACAACAGAGGACGAGATGGCTGGATGGCATTGCCAACTCAATGGACATGAGTTTGAGTAAACCCCGGGAGTTGGTGATGGACAGGGAGGCCTGGCCTGCTGCAGTCCATGGGGTTGCAAAGAGTTGGGCAGGACTGAACTGAACTGAACTGATCATGTCAGAAGTGGGGGTGTGGTGAGGGGGGAAGTATTACGAGTTACAATCTTATCTGGAAAATAAAGCAAGTTCACATAAGACCACAATGGATGTGTGTATGCCAGAAGTCCCAAGAGAAGGGAATGATCATTTCTAGATGAGTGAGATTAAAAGACTTCAACGTGGAGGTGAAGATGGGCCTCTGAGGCAACATTCTGAAATATTAGTAACAGAAGCAGGTAAGTTCAAGGAACTGCAGCCCTACAGTTAGGTTAAAGTGGAAAGAAGGTTAGGCACCATGGAAAAATCTTAAAACTTGAAGCCATAGGGTGAAAATAATGTTATAGATTCTGACCAGTCAAGGTTTTTATTGGCTGTTACAGGAATCTGAAATTTTTCTTTGCTCCCAGTTTTATTGTTTTTAAAAACTATGTTGATCAGTCAATTTTCATTTGAAACTGAGAGCAAAATAGAAGACATGAAGTTGGGGAAAAGAGGTGAAATGGACACAAGACAATCAGAGAACTGTTTCCAGGTTAAAGACACTGGAGGAAGCAAACCACCTACGGTCAAAAAATAGTGATTGTTTTTTTCACAACGGAAAAAACAGCATTTAGGAATGTTGGATGATTTATTATCATTCATACCTAAGGGTTATGCTTTTTGTTTTTCAACTTCTGTTGAAAACAGTATCTTTGCCTAAGAATCTAATGACAAATCCTCTTTGGAATGTGATTTCAAATTCTTTTTGGATTATCTGCAGAGTCTCAAAAGAACTTGAAATGTTTTCTTCTTACCTATAAAATGTTAGAAATATTTGCCTTTCAAAACAGCAGCTGCAGGGTGAACATCTAGAAAATAAACCCAGAGAGGCTTCCCTTCTTTGTTCTGTTAACCCAAATAGTCTCTATATATTTTTCAATCGCTTTTTTTCTACACCTTTTAATATTAATCGTAAGTGATGAATGGCGGGTGTGGAAGGAAGGGGACTGGAGAAACCCCATCCATTTGAAAAGAGTTCATTTTTTTATCCTGTTTTGCAGAGTATTATTTTAAATAAGTGCTAGCCAGGAGAAGGTTTTTATTGTTTTGAACCACAGGCTTTATATTACCTTAAAAGAAAAAAAGAAAAACCTCTCAGCCGCAAGTTGGATGCTTCTGGCAGCAATACAAATCTAGCACCACCCAGAGAGGGAGCGTATTTGCTTCTTCGCTCACTTCTGGCAGGGCAGAGGAATGCTGGACATCGAGAGACGACAAGGGAGGCTGTCCAGAGCATTGTCACGCTGCTTCCCCATCCCTCGCCTTGGGCCTCCTCCCTTGGGAACACACAGGTAAGGACATAGAGGTGCTGATGCAAGTGGAGCATCCTAGCTCACTGTAATCAAGTCTGGGAGGAAGTCAAGTGCAATGCACTAAGGATGCCTACTAGGTCTCAACACCTTCAGGAAGCTCAATGTGGCCTGGCTGAGGTCATAGGGCTCTCATTCCATCTACCACACTGCTAAAAAGGTCCTTCTGTGTTTCTTAGCCTTTCTATCTTTGTGTATCTCTTTGAAGCATGCTTTTCTCTAGACTATTAAGAAAAACATTGAAACAGCACTGTATGTTTTGATTTTGACAAATCGGAGGCTAGTTGTTCATCTGTTTTTCTTCTGTATTCAGAAATCAGAGCTTACAGCAATCTTGACTGCTGAAAGTGAAATATCTTCTAAAGTTTCATTTTCAGTGTAGTGTTGTAAAATACTACATGTAGATAAAATATAAAATTTAACATCAGACATGGAGCTGAAAAACTACAGAGATAAAACGTTCCTATAATATGGCAGTCGTCTCTAAATATAAGGTTCCATGTTATAAATTTGGGTTCTTAATGAATTTTTTATATCATCAATTCTGTTTCCACTTAGATGTCAGAAACTGAGCTGGAAAAGATAAAAGTCAGAACAGCTAAGCATTTTGAAAATGACAAAAATAACATTTCTTGGTTGAAGGAAGGTAAGTTCTCTTACTGTTGATTTTCTATCAATGTGAAAATTGTGCTTTTGTTTATAAGCAAAAAAGAGTGGGCAGAATGAGGAAAACTGCCCTGCAGTTCAAATCATATTAATACTTCTGGTTTTCTGTTTCTTTCTCTCTCTCTCTCTCTTTTTTTTTTTTTTTTTTTTTTTTGGCCTAAGTGGTAGATTGAGGGTGTTTAGTATTGAAATGCTTTTTGTATTTCTTAGGTTTCAGGACACTTAGATGATTTTATGAGTAGGGGANATATAAGCTTCAGTTTCATTTTGTGTCAAGGATGAATGCCTTTTTTTTTTTTTTTTTTGGCCTAAGTGGTAGATTGAGGGTGTTTAGTATTGAAATGCTTTTTGTATTTCTTAGGTTTCAGGACACTTAGATGATTTTATGAGTAGGGGAAGGTACACTTTCAATTCAGATACACGTTACCTATAAGGTTCTTGTTGTGCTAAAGAATTTTCTTCTTTGTACTCAGGAAGACGAAATCATTTGAGGACAAGTATTTTTTAAATAATAATCACAGAAAGGAGTGCAGGCTGTAGGAAGTCATGTCTACAAATAGAACTGTCATTCACTGCAGTTACAGAGCCACCTTCCCAGGGGAGAGTGCTGTCGGCCACAAGCACTGTGTGCGTAAGATGCCTGCTTGAAATACACACACAAATCAATACGTCCTCCTAGGAGGAATACAAATTGGTGCACTTTCGAAAACATGTATAAACTCATGATTATTTACTAGAAGGCTTTATTTCATAATCTTTTCTTTTTATGAATACCTTTAATGTTTCTTAAAGGAAACTGATTTGATATTTTATGTAAATAAATAAGTTGTCTCTTTTACACCATTTCCTGAATCTGTTCACTTGTAAAATGATGCTCTTAAGTAGTTGCCATTCCTCAAAACTGTTTTCTAAGGTCACAGGAGACTTTAATATATACGTCAAGTAAGTTCTATAACATCAAACATCATCATCATTATTACATCAAATCCAATGACAATGTGCATTAGTGATTATGCTGAATCATCAAAACAACCTTATAAAGCACTAATTACTCCTAATATTCAGGTGAGAAAACAGAATCTCAAAGAGTTTAAGTAAATTACCTAAAATTACAAAATTAGGAAGTGACAGAGCTGGAATCTGATCCCAGACCGTGTGACTCCACAGTAAATAAATTTAACTACCACCTTTCACTGTGTTTCAAAGAAAAGATGTTTAAGTCACTTGTCAGGTCATGATTTGTGCTCAAAAACTTTCCTAAAGTGTTTAAATCAACACCTTCACTTTCACATATACATCCTCCATCCACTCTTATTCTTAATTGCTCTTTACCACTACTGTCATTTTTCAACTGTTCACTTTTTTAAAAAAGATTATCCTTCTGCCCCAGGACCCCACAATCAAATTTAATAGCTGGGACTCATCTCTAGTGAAGACTTCATTTCAGGATAAAAGTGGGTACAGACATGAAGTATTCTCAGAGTCATTTCCTTCCAAAAGCCACAGAGCTAAGAAATTTTTTTTTCCTTTTAATTAAACAATCTTTTAAATACAAACTTTAAGAAAACAAAAGTAAGAAAAAAAAAACTGAACTCAAGCTAAAAATCCCTCTGTATTTTTGTTGGGAAGACCAAACTCACCAAGACAGAGGAGTTCTTTACTGCTACTCATAGGGAAGTTTATCTTATTTTGTTTTGCTTCAGCTGCTCCATGCTATAGAGAAATAACGACATGCTATAAAGAAATAACGACAAAATTGATAGACCAGTCAATTGCTTCCCGAAAATTTTTGTTTTTAAAAAACTGTCTCCATTAAGTAAAACTTAGGATTGAATTACTGTATTCTACAAAATCTAATTTCCCAGGTGACCTGTTTTATCCCATTTGGACACAATTTAAGCTACACTCAAATTATGTTTACTGTATTTCATTAATTGTGAATTATCAGGAGTTAGTTTTTTAACATAAATGTCTTTTCATTTAATGTTAAAAAGTTAATATGTTGGCTTATCAAAAAAGAAATAGACTGGTGCAGTGGCAACAGTAGAGGATTTGAAGTCAGGCAGGTGACTTTTCTGCTCAGTTGTTTCCTAGCTGGTGACTATGCTCTTACTTAACCTCTCTGAGCTTTGGATTCCTTAGCCAAGGAGTATAATATCTAGCTTGTGAAATTATGGGGAAGACAGGCCATTATTTTGTGTCTTTTATCCCCTCTTTAGAGTATAGTTCAAAATCAGATAATTATTTTTTGAGATTCTGGTTCATAGTTTGAACAATGAGCACCACAGTAAGTACTATATGTTTTTATAGCACTGTCAACAGAAAGGACCTCTATAAAGAGGCGACAAGGCAGTTTATCTGGGATCTTAGAATTGCAGTTTGGGGGATCACAGATTTGGGAGGAAACCAGAATATTGTCTGATCGGAGAAAATGGGCAGAGGGGTTATGAGGAAAAGAGGAAGATCATGCAGGCTACACAAGGTGGTAGCTGAAAATCTGAACAGGAGAGTAAATCTGTTCCACACATGACTCGGCTATCGAGCTTAACTTATCCTTTACTGGGGGTAGGTGGGATTTCCTTAGTCCAGAAAAAGCCCAGTTCTCAGCACTATTCTTTCCTTCTGGCAACTCAGCCAACTATTCAGTTGCTTTATTTTTCCACGTTCAGTCAAAGTTCAGCATAGGCAGCAAACTTGGAGGTCCTTCTTGCATGCCTCACTCCTTCCTGCCATTGTTTCTCTCAAAGCGTTTCATGTAAATTCCTTCCATTTGTCCCTGTAACCATTTGGTGGGCTGTAGTATTGGTCCATTTTCCAGATTAAAACACAGAGGCTGAGAGAAACTAGATCTTTTTTTTAATCACAAAAACAATGCTTTTATTTATTTAGCTTCTTATAATACTCACAGAAACTGAAAAATTTGTGTTAATGTTTAGTCTCTAAGTCATGTCCAACTCTTTGGCAACCCCATGGACTGTAGCCCACCAGGCTCCTCAGTCCATGGGATTGCTCAGGCAAGAATGCTGGAGTGGGTAGCCATTTCCTAGTCTTTCCCATTCTATTGTTTTCCTCTATTTCTTTGAATTGATCACTGAGGAAGGCTTTCTTATCTCTCCATGCTATTCTTTGGAACTCTGCATTCAAATGGGTATACGTTTCTTTTCTCCTTTGCCTTTCGTTTCTCTTCTTTTCACAGCTATTTGTAAAATGCTCCTCAGACACGCATTTTATCTTTTTACTTTTTTTTTCTCCTTGGGGATGGTCTTGATCCCTGTCTCCTGTACAGTGTCACGAACTTCCATCCATAGTTCTTCAGGCACTCTGTCTATCAGATCTAACCCCTTTTATCTAATTCACATTTCCACTGTATAATCATAAGTGATTTAAGTCATAACTAAATGGTCTAGTGGTTTTCCCCATTTTCTTCAATTTCAGTCTGAATTTGGCAATAAGGAGTTCATGATCGGAGCCCGTCAGCTCCTGGTCTTGTTTATGCTGACTGTATAGGGCTTCTCCATCTTTGGCTGCAAAGAATATAATCAAATTTATTTTGGTATTGACCATCTGGTGATGTCCATGTGTAGAGTCTTCTCTTGTGTTGTTGGAAGAGGGTGTTTGTTATGACCAGTGCATTTTCTTGGCAAAACTCTATTAGCCTTTGCCCTGCTTCATTCTGTACTCCAAGGCCAAATTTGCCTGTTACTCCAGGCATTTCTTGACTTCCTACTTTTGCATTCCAGTCCCCTATAATGGAAAGGACATCTTTTGGGGGTGTTAGTTCTAGAAGATCTTGTAGGTCATCACAGGAGCATTCAACATCAGCCTCTTGAGCATTACTGGTTGAGGCATAGACTTGTATTACTGTGATATTGAATGGTTTGCCTTGGAAACCAAAAGAGATCATTCTGTTGTTTTTGAGATTGCACATAAGTTCTGCACTTTGGACTCTTTTGTTGACTATGATGGCTACTCCATTTCTTCTAAGGGATTGTTTCCCACCGTAGTAGATATAATGGTCACCTATTAAATTCACCCATTCCAGTCCATTTTAGTTCACTGATTCCTAAAATGTTGACATTGACTCTTGCCACCTCTTGTTTGACCACTTCCAATTTGCCTTATTCATGGACCTAACATTCCAGGTTCCTATGCAGTATTGTTCTTTTCAGTATCAGACTTTACTTCCATCACCAGTCACATCCACAGCTGGGCATTGTTTTCATTTTGGCTTAGCCTCTTCATTCTTTCTGGAGCTATTTCTCCACGATCTCCAGTAGCATATTGGGAACTTACCAACCTGGGGAGTTTTATCTTTCAGTGTCATATCTATTTGCTTTTTCAAACTGTTCATGGGGTTCTCAATGCAAGGATACTAAAGTGGCTTGCCATTCCCTTTTCCAGTGGACCATGTTTTGTCAGAACTCTCCACCTTGGACATGTCTGTCTTGGGTGGCCCTACGTGACATGGCTCATAGTTTCACTGAATTAGACAAGGCTTTGATCCAAATGATCAGTTTGGTTAGTTTTCTGTAATTGTGGTTTCCATTCTATCTGCCCTCTGATGTCTCCTCAGAGGCTTGTGGAAGCTTCCCAAGAGGAGGGGGCTGGCTGTGGGGGACTCTGGGACTTGCTCTGATGGGCAGAGCCAAACTCAGTAAATATTTAATCCAATTTTCTGTTGATGGGTGGGGCTGTGTTCCCTCCTTGTAGTTTGACAGAGGCCAAACTATGCTAGTGGTAATGCTGGTAATGGTGATCTCCTTAAGAAGGACTTAGGCCAGTACTGCTGTGCTCAGTGGCCCTAACCTCACGGAAGGCACTGTTGACCCACACCTCTGCTGGAGACTCCTGGACACCCAAAGGCACGTCTGGCTCAGTGTCTTATGGGGTCACTGCTCCTTTCTCCTGGGTGCACACAAGATTTTGTTTGTGCCCTCCAAGAGTCTGTTTCCCTAGTCCTATGTAAGTTCTATAATCAAATCCCACTGGCCTTCAAAGTCAAATTCCCTGGGGGTTCAGTCCCTTTGCCAGTTCCCCAGGTTGGGAATCCTGTTGTGGGTCCTAGAACTTTAACAGCAGCACGAGAACTTCTTTGGGATAATTATTCTCCAGTTTGTAGTCTGTTTGCTTGGTGGCTCTGTAATGGAGTTCACACATCGTACCTTCCAGGTCTGCTGCAGCCTGAGTGCCTGTCCCCATGGCAGGCCACTGCTAACTCATGCCTCTACAGGGGACACTCAAAGGCAGCTTTGGCTCAGAGTCTTGTGAGGTCCCTGGGTCCTCGTGTGCACAAGGTTTTGTTTGAGCCCTCCGAGCATCTCTGGTGGGTATAGGGTTTGATTCTAAACATGATTTTGTCCCTCCTACCGTCTACTGGGACTTCTCCTTTGTCTTTGGATGTTGGTATCTTTTTTGGTGGGACCCAACATTCACTTGTTGATGGTTGTTCAGCGGTTACTTGCAATTTGGGGGTTTTCATAGGAAAAGATGAGCACACGTCCTTCTACTCTGCCATATTTTAGGGCTGTTTGTAATTTATCAAAACCCCCTACCCCTTAAAAAAGAAAAATAAATAAAGTAATCCTTCAGTATCGACCAGGGGACTGGCTCCAGTACCCCCTGTGGATACCAACTCCAAAGATGCTTAAGTCTCATATCAGATGGTGTGGGGGTCAGCCCTCTGTATCTGCAGATTCAGAACCCATGGATAGGGAGGGATGACTGTAGTGATCTGAAAGTTGTTCAAAACCTTCTTTACGAATAACAAATTAATTGCTTCTCCCATCACAGTGTCTCTTGCCTCCCTCTGAAACTCCAGCTGAATCCTGTCCACAGTTAAAATATAGGGAATCACAGCACTGCCTGATTAGGG
>SJYV01003135.1:1692049-1715441 GCA_006410875.1 Neotragus pygmaeus
TGTCACAGAGCTCCCTGGGTTACATAGCAGCTTCCTACTAGCTATCTATTTTACACACGGTGGTATGTATAAGTCATTGCTACTCTGGCAGCAGTGTGGATGTGAGAGGCTTCATAGTAGCTCATGTAGAGATGTTTTAAATAACACTATGAATGAGAAAATACATCTTGATAATTTGCTGAAAATTACAATTGTCAGGACTTCCTGGTACCTTGGTCCTGTAGATGAAGGAGACAAAGGTCAAGGACAGTATCTAAGTTGCTGGGTCAATTACCAAGGTCCTTGCTCAGTTGGAAGCACAGGAACTGTGGTGTGTATTTCTCTTGGTGTGAGTTACATAACTAAACGTTTTTCTTTTTAAAATTACCTTATTTGGAGAAGTATGTCCACCAATGTCAGGGTGTTAGAAGTGTTAGGTTCTATTAATAGAAATGGAAGTTGAGTATTTCTTAGACTGCAGACACTAAAATGTAGTGCATCACATTTTCGAGTAGTTTCTGGATGCTAAAGTTAATAGGGAGGAAGCAGTATATTTAGAGTTCTTTCAGTTACTAAGTTGGAGAGATAAAAAGCGGAAGATCTGGAGAAGGAAAAGAAGCATAGGGTTTAAATGAAGCTCCTTGGATTCATATATTTTAAACTTCAAGTTTATAGGCATTGGAAGAGGAATCTAAGGTTGTGCTGTGCTTAGTCACTCAGTCACGTCCAACTCTTTGCAACCTCATGGACTGTAGCCCACCAGGCTCCTCTGTCCATGGGATTCTCCAAGTAAGAATATTGGAGTGGGTTGCCATGCCTTCCTCCAGGAGATCCTCCCAACCCAAGGACTGAACCCAGGTCACCCACATTGCAGGTGGATTCTTTACTATCTGAACCACAAGAGAAGCCCAACCTGAAGTTAGTAATGGGTATACAAAACTTATTTATTTTCTCTTCATGTTAATACAAAGTAAAGAAAGTATCTTGATAAATAAAGCTTTCACACTTTCCCCATCAGTAAAAATGCTGCTACTTAGAATGAATGATAAAATGTAAAAGAGATCTAGAATTCTGTTGATGTATTCAACAAGTTGACTCACACATTAGACATAGTCATAATGGGGTAAATAGAGGTTGTGAGGTTTGCAAATCAAGCCTGTGTCTATTTTTACACATAATTTAATTTTGTTATTTCCATCAAGATGAAAGAATATAATGAGCAGGTATGGGAAGCAAAGAGAAAATAAATGTGGGGCAAGTGTTTTTACCAAATCATACTTAGTTTCATTAATTAAAGCCTGTATCAACAACAAAGACACAACACTTTTGCCTCAGATAGTCAGTATGAATCAAAGGATACCATGATCAAAAATACAGAACTTTAAAAACATTTCCATTGCATAATTTATACCTTTGGGGATGATGCCATCAAGAGTAAATAAAGTCTTTGGAACCACAATAACCTGTATCTAAAATGAGGTTCTACTCCTAATTAAATGGTGAATTTAGGCAAATCAGTTAACATCACTGAGTTTCAGTTCCAAAGCTATAAATCAAAAATAATAAAGGCTGTTGCAGCAGGTACAGTAGATTGCTTGTCCAATATCCATTTTCCATCTCTTCTTAAGGAACCTCAATTTTGTTCAGAACTGAACAAAATTTCAGCTTGTTTCTAGTTTGAGCTTCATCCAACCCAGCATTCTGCATGATGTTCTCTGTATATAAGTTAAATAAGCAGGGTGACAATATACAGCATTGACATATAAGCTGAAATCAAGATTACAAGAGAAATATCAACCTCATATGCAAATAATACCACTCTAATGGCAGAAATTAAAGAGGGACCAAAGAGCCTCTTGATGAGGGTGAAAGAGGAAAGTGAAAAAGCTGGCTTAAAACTTGACAGTCAAAAAACTAAGATCATGGCATCCAGTCCCATCAGTTCATGGATAATAGATGGGGAAAAAGTGGAAACTGGCAGATTTTCTTTTCCTGGGCTCCATAATCACTGCAGATGGTTACTGCAGCCACAAAATGAAAAGACGCTTGCTCTTTGGAAGAAAAGCTATTTGCCAACAAAGGTCCATATAGTCAAGGCTATGGTTTTTCCAGTAGTCATGTATGGATATAAGACTTGGACCATAAAAGAGGTTGAGTGCCAAAAAAGTGATGCTTTTAAATTGTGATGCTGGAGAAGACTCTTGAGAGTCCCTTGGACAGCAAGGAGATCAAACCAGTCAATCCTAAAGGAAATCAGTCTTGACTATTCACTGGAAGGGCTGATGCTGAGACTGAAGTTCGAATACTTTAGCTACTCTGTGCAAAGAGCTGACTCATTGGAGAAGACTCTCATGCTAAGAAAGATCAAAGGCAAAAGCAGAAGAGGGTGACAGAGGATGAGATGGTTGGATGGCATCACCGACTCGATGGACATGAGTTTAAGCAAACCCCGAGAGATAGTGAAGGGCAGGGAAGCCTAGCGTGTTGCAGTCCATGGGGTCTCAAAGAGCTGGACACCACTTAGCGACTGAATAACAACACCTGCTTCAGTGCAGCCATGCATTTCCAGGGAGGTTAGCTCTGTCAACAGTCCCTGAAGTGAAATGAATTCTGATTGGTTTAACTCTAACACTAACCAATCATGGTGATCCTGTTTTCCCTTGCCAGTAACAGTTTTAGACAACAGTGTGTGAACTAATTCAGGACAATGAGACATTAATCTGCTGGAGACTTCTGGTATAGGCTTTTGTCTTGTTTTATTTTGTGTAAGGAAAACTGAGTTGATTGTTTTGTTTATTTATTCACTTTTATTTAGATTTATTTGGATCCTAAGAAATCTTACGAGAAAAGTTCTTCTTACTTTTGGATGCCATCAAGTCTTTATGTGATGCATGAAAGTGGGAAGCCACCTTATAATCATAAAGGAAAGTCAGACTAATTATAAAGCTGCACATCCAACCTAAATTAACACAGGGGGAAAAAAAGGAAACAAAAATCTGTGTTCTTATGTGGGTTGTCTAAGCCACTGATTTAATCAACCCTTGAGCCAGTCTACTTCTAAAACTGACATAAAAGAAATAAATTATCTTAGATTTTAGGCAAGTTTGAGTAGGAATTGTCTGTTACTTTCAGCTGATGGCTGCTTTGCAGAATGAATAATAAATGAAAGTACTGAATACCCAATAATAACTACTATTATACTTTAAACTTTTTTCTCGTAATCACCTTTTAAGCCTCTTTCTCTCTTTTCCTAACCCTTTTGAAAGCAACAGGGAATGTGTGGTTTCTTAGTCCTTTCTATATTCCCCAACATACCTTCAACAGTGTTTGTCAACAAAAAGGGCTTATAAATATTGTGAAATAGAATAGAATCAAATGAAATAGAATTGAACCAAAACATTTTCACTCATTGTACTACAAAGGTCTATTAACGAACTAGAGTGGACAGATTTTGTTAGCAAAAAAGGGTATGTTTTATAAAGAATAGTATGAGGAAAATCAATGTACATTTTATTCTAAAGAATGGTATCTTTTTCACTCTAAAGAGAAATATAAATTTCCATGAACCAAGTTTTAAATGCTAGAACAATACCTGTTCTGAACAAGTGACATTTCTAAAGCACTGAAAAAGAAACTCAGAAGAGAAAACTAAGAACATGAAAATGTCTTTATGAAAGCAAGCTGTACTTGTTTTCAATTATCAATTGATAAACTTACCAATTTTAATAAAAATTGATAAATATTAAAAATTCATTCAACTGTTGCCCAAAGTACCATCCTTGATCTTATATTCATATTCCTGAGGGACAGCTTATGCTTTTAATGTTTCTCTACACCGTCTTTCATCAGACAACTCCACTATTTTTCCTGGCTCTAAGCGTCTCTTTAGGCTCAATGTGTAACACAAAAATTAAGTAATAAAATAGAAAACAATACAGTTGTACCAATTAGCAAATATAAGCAGGTTCATAAGCAGGTCTTTTTCCTCCCCCTCTCTTTTCAGTAAGAGTCAGATATTCATTCATCTTTTTTTTCTTTCTTAAGCCTGTCTGGATTAATAATCAAGTATTTCATTGAAAAGAGAAAATAGGAAGAAAAGGATAAGGCCTATCAGGAAAATCTTATTTGGGGACGAATACCAAGCTAACACCATTTTATATCACTTTAATACCCGACTAAACTTCTCACTAAACTCTAACAAAACTTTAGAATTCCTTTAAATCATAAATAAAGGCAACACCATAATAATTTGTACTGGCAACAACTGTGACTATAAGAAAAACAGAAATCATGGNAGCTAACACCATTTTATATCACTTTAATACCCGACTAAACTTCTCACTAAACTCTAACAAAACTTTAGAATTCCTTTAAATCATAAATAAAGGCAACACCATAATAATTTGTACTGGCAACAACTGTGACTATAAGAAAAACAGAAATCATGGATATTTTCACATCACCTTAAAGTTAAAATTGTTACCGATATTTCAAAATGTTATTCCTATTTCATCATTAGATATCCAATTTCTGGATCTTATTGAGTTTATTGGGCTTCCCAGGTGGCATTAGTGGTCAAGAATCTTCTGCCAAAGCAGGAGACATAAAAGATGCAGGTTCAATCCCTGGGTTGGGAAGATCTCCTACAGTCAGAGGAGCCTGGTGGGCTATAGTCCATAGGGTTGCAAAGAGTCAGACACAACTGAGCATCTGAGCATAGTATGTTAAGTTTATTTGTTTAAGAGGTACATATATTACTTTATCAACAATTTAAAAATATTTTGATAACTATATGCAGCTGGTTTCCTCATAACCCCATGGATTTTATTTTATGCATTTAAAACATGATTCTGAAAAATGGTTATTAGCCTTCACCAAGCTTCCATGGCTTCAAAAAACAATATTAAGGACACCTGAACTAAGGAAAAGCAAATGAGCAGAACATGTTCAGAAATCTAAAAAGTAAGGAGAAGGGCAGGGTCTAAGTCAGTTAAGACTGAACCTCTGCCCCTCCCATTGTACAATACGCTACATATTTCTTAACAACAAAAATCAAAGTCGACTGCACTTCCTACAAACAGCTTTTACTTCTGCAAAAAAGATAAATTCTTAAGTTTTCATAAATCAATTATCCATATATTTCTCCTGTTGGATAATTTTAAACCAAAAATATTCTAAGCTTATTTTGGAAAAGTTGATTATATTGAACTTATACCCACCAAAGTAGTTCTACCATCAAAAGAAAATTTTGCATACAATTTCTACCTTCTAATTTCAATTCCAGTGTGTGACTATGAAAGGAAAAATAATTATTTTTTATCTATAACTTATCTGCAAATTATAGATAACACACATATTTGTATACAGATATAGATGCCATATACACAGCATCAAATATGTGGTTTTCAATGTCTAAACACTGTTAAAGAGAACATTTCATAAGCTAAAGTACTGAAAATGAATTTTGATTTTATTAATATCAAATTTTAAGGTGGTATAAAAGTGCTGCTGCTCAAAGGGAAGACAATCCATCCCAATACAAGAATCNACACTGTTAAAGAGAACATTTCATAAGCTAAAGTACTGAAAATGAATTTTGATTTTATTAATATCAAATTTTAAGGTGGTATAAAAGTGCTGCTGCTCAAAGGGAAGACAATCCATCCCAATACAAGAATCCATATATTAAAAAAAATATGTAAAAATACACAACGATATGAAACACTCCTACATATAAAAGAAATTACAAGTCTATGAACTTTCTTTACTCAATGTCTCTCAAATTAAAGGAGCTAGACAAATAGAGCTTGAATTTCATCTATGCAAGTGCTTCCAGATTCACCTTTATTACTGTTAAGTGATTAACAGTAAAATAATAGCAATTGCATTTACTAGGTGTCGGGCACACTGATTGAAGCTATAGCTATAAAAGAAACAGGGCAAGCCCAAAAACTACACTCAGAGATTCTGGTCTGGTAAAGCAGATATTATATAACATAAATAATCAGCTAAACATAATCGCTAATATTATGAAGGAAAATTGTAGGGTGTATTCTCTCACTTAATTCTTAACAACAACGATGTGAGATAGGTCGTATTTTAATTTCATAAAAAGAAGCTTAAATTCAGACATAGAATAACATCCCATGTCATAAGGGGCCACACAGATAAGAGTATAACAGAAGAAGTAGAAACATACACACACTTAATTGTAGCGTATTAGCCAACTCTTTGGAAAAGACCCTGATGCTGGGAGAGATTGAAAACAAAAGGAGAAGAGGGAGACAGAAGATGAGATGGTTAGATAGTATCACTAACTCAACAGACATGACTTTGAATAAACTCCCGGAGATAGTGAAGGACAGGGAAGCCTGGAGTGCTGCAGTCCATGGGGTCAGAGACAGACTTGGTGACTAAACAACAACAGCAACGTTTAACTTCCTGAGGGAAGAGAATGATTATTTATTCAACTCTGAAACCATCACGTCTTGTATATGATAGATAAAACTTAACAAATGAATGACAAAAAATAAATCATTGAACAAAACTTAAGTAAGAGATCGAGAACGGGAGAATAGAAACTATTACATTTCTACTTTATGCCAAGAAGTCAAAGACAAGATCTGTAGACTACATATTTTGGAAAAAGGCTAAGTTCACCTTTGGTTAAAACAAAACAGTACTATTCTAGTGAGTGATGTTTGTAAGGGAGGAAGTCGTGCATGCCTGGGGATAGAGGTATACAAGAAATCTCTGCAACTCCCTCTTATTTTTGTTTTACCTAAAAACACTCTAAAAAATTGTCTTAACACAGACATAGAGAACAAACCTATGGACACCAAGAGGGTGGGGGGGACNAACCTATAATGGAAAAGTTTATGAAAGGGAATATGTATATATACACATATACACACATATATACATATACACATATATATGTATAACAATTACTTTGCTGTATACATGAAATATTGTAAATCAACTATACTTCAGTTAAAAGAATAACTTCATAGCTCAAGATATAATGACTACCTCTCTTCATGCTGGATGCGGTTTTTAGAGGTCAGAATTGGTCTTGGCTGTTTGTTTCTTGAGCTGCTGTCCACTACATTGTGATGAGAAGTGGAAGTGAAGTTGCTCAGGCATGTCCGATTCTTTGCGACCCCATGGACCGCAGCCCACCAGGCTTCTCTATCCATGGGATTTTCCAGGCGAGAGTACTGGAGTGGGTTGCCATTTCCTTCTCCCAGCACCATTTGTTGAAGACCACCTTTCCTCCACTGCATTGCTTTTACATTTTTATAAAAAATTAGTTAGTTCTATTTCTGGGTTCTCTGTTTCATTGATCTATGTCTATCAACACCATACAGTCTTATTTACTGGTATCTATATAGTAAGCCTTGAAATCAAGTAGACTGATTTCTCCCACTACCTTTCTTTTTCAAAATTGTTTTACCTTTTCATATAAATTTTAGAATACTCTTATCTATATGTGAATTTTCTTGGATTTTTAATATTTCAAATTACTCAGAAAAAATAAATATGTGCATACAAACACAGATAACGCTAAAGAGACAAAAGGTAAATAACTGGTGAATCTAGGTAAAAGGTATAATGTAACTTACAGTTTTAAAAGTTTGAAATTACATCAAACATGTCTCATAATTTAGTGACCCAGATTAACAAATAGGGCCTGAGTTTAACTCTCTCTAGGCAGTCCTGTTTCCTTTATGGCTGAGACCAATTTCTCCTGTGTCCCCGATAGAGGAGTATAGAAGTGGGCTAAGAGTCTGGCTGATGCTCTTGCCAGAGAATGTCACCTCAGTGAGATTTACAGCTAAGCTAAAGGGATCCACAGCACCAGCAGGAATGAGGTGGTGCCCAGGAAGGACTGGAAAAGAAGGTGCATGAGCCATAGCTTCCGGAGCAGACAGCAACAGAATACCTCAGAGCAGCACCCAGTGCCCCTCGGCAGCCACCATGCCAGGTGCAGCCTAGACCAGCAGGGGGCGCCAGGACCTGCAGGACCTGGTGTGGATCTCGGTCCCTCTCCCTGCTTGTCAATTTTCACTTTGTCCATGGCTCATGAAGAAGGGGGCCTCTGAAAGACTGAATATTTATCTAAGGAGTCACCCTAGAGCTACCTAAGGAAAAGCTTCAGTTTATTGGATCAGACTGAGATCACCAGTTCTACTAAATCAATCAACAGAAAAATACACACACACACACAATTTCCCTCTATAAATAGGCAGTGTAAATATACATCTTCTACATTCCTTACAAAATGTAATACCTGGTCCTGAACATAAGAGTCCAGGTGAGACCTGGCCAGCATCTTGCCAAGCATCTTCTTAGGGGATTTTTTGTTGTTGTNCGTGTTGCTGCATGGCAGAAGCCAACACAATATAATAAAACAACTATCATTCAATTAAAAATAAAATTTAAAAATGAGTAACTAGGCAAGGGAAATATTATATATCATTTAACACCTGATGAGCATCTATTATAAAGATAACAAATACACTGACCTTGAGCTCTTTGGTTTCTCACTGGTGGTCAGTGACTCCTAGGAAGGCTGTGCTGAAGAGGATTCTGAGTGATGTAAGGGTAGCAGCTAAGTGCCAGAGGGGAAAATGAAAGAATGTTTGCCAAAGATTTGCCATTCTTGGCTACTGATGTTGCAATACTGTGCTAAGGGAACTGTCCTGCCTCAGGAGAATCTCAGAGTGTAGTGGGAGATAAGGTTAAAGAATGAGAAAAAGGGCTTCCCTGGTGGTCCAGTGGTTAAGAATCTGCCTGCCAATGCAGGAGACACAGGTTCGATCCCTGGTCCTCGAAGATCTCACATGCCATGTGGCAAAGAGGCTTATGTAAAACTACTCAGCCTGCACCCTAGAGTCTGTGAGCCACAACCTCTGAGCCCATGCACCCTAGATTCCATGCTCTGCAACAAGAATAACCACCACAATGAGAAGGCCAGACACCTCAACCAAGAGTATCCTCCATTCACAACAACTAGAGAAAGCCCATGCATAGCAACAAAGACCCCATGCAGGCAAAAAGAAATTTAAAAAGAGAGAGAGAGAGGGAGATAAAGCGTAGAACACTGTGGTAAGTGCAGGAACAGATCTGTGTTCAAGATGTTAGGTCACTCCAGAGAAGGGACACAGGAGTTCTGTTTGGAGTTACTAGTGAACTTGATCGATTTGTGACAATAATAAAAGTAACAGTGGGATACACTGCAAGCGTACAATCTGTCCAGCACTGAATACTTACATGTCTTACTTTACCAAATTATCTCAAAATTCATATAAGATAGCTGTTATTACTATACACACACACACACAAAGAGAAACAGTTGAGAAAACTAAGCTAGACGATGTTAATTACATTAATTTGCCCCAGATCAACACACAATGGGTGGGAAAGCAGAGTGCAAACCTGAGATAGTCCAGAACCCAACGTGTTATCCATTAAAGTATGTGATAAACACTTAAAAAAAAAAAATTGGGTGTGTTTTCTCCAGGGATAAGTAAAATTACTTTAAGAATGTTCTTTTCCTTAGTAAGGAACAAGTTTCCTTACTTTGGAACCACAGTGGTTTAAGTTTAACCTACAAAACACAGTCAGTGAAACTCCAAAAACATGAATCAGCTATATCAGCTATTTACTCCTGATGTTTGTTGCTCTTCAAAGAAGTATCTTTCTGTTTTTGCTTTTGCTTTCAGATAGATTAATAGAGTTTTGTGAAAAATATATGAAGAGTAAAATATCAGTTTTAATAGTTTACCATTTGGAATCACGTTAATCTCAACTCTATAAAATTGTCAGGCAGGATTATGGAAATAAACCACAGGGATTAACAAGTACAATATCCTGGCTTCTTCACTTTTCCTGCTGGTTAATTTTTTTTAAGTCTGTCTAATGAGATTAAAAAAAAAACAACTATAAATTAAACACATGACCATAAGTTTCATGGAACTTTAACTAGAATGAGGTTAACAGTTTTAAGAGTCACACTCTTGAAAACCAGTCTAATTGGGCTTTAAATTCAAGCTTTGTTCAGGATTTTAAAGTCACTAGCCAGTATCTCTGTCACCCAAAGACAGTAAAGCCCTTTTGTATGAGGGTGGGAAGACTACAGATCAGAGATCAGAAGCAGAGTTAATTATCTTGTAATAATCGTGTAAGATTATTAACAGCATGTATATTAAGTACTTGATTTTTGACATTTTAAACATTCTTTTAAAAAGATATTATTTACTCACCACCCAGATTGAACAGATGTTAACATTTGGCCATCTTTGCCTCAGATTCATTTTCTTAAAAAAAAAANGGAGCCTGGTGGGCTGCCATCTATGGGGTCACACAGAGTCGGACACGACTGAAGTGACTTAGCAGCAGCATACTCAATAGAACTGAGTAGGGTTGATGCTCACCAAAATAAGGTATGAGAGTGTTCAGAGCAACTTTATTCAAAACAGCCAATCACTGGGAATAGTCAAGTTCCCTGACCATAAAATGGGGAAATAAATTGTGGTGTAGCCATATAATGGAATAATACACAGCTGTAAAAATGAGGAACTGCTGTTGGTACACATTAAAACATGAATGAATCTTTCCAGAAACAATGGTTAACAAATAAAGTTGGGTATGGAAGAACATACATCAAATAATCCCATTTATAGGTAAAACAGACAAAAGCAATCTATGGTGATAGAAGTCCAGATGAGTATTCACTCTTGGGGCAAAGGTCTGAATTAGAGCGGGTCACGAGGGAGATGTCTAGGGTGCTAAAAGTGTTATCTTTTAGCAGTGGTCACATGACTGTAAATTAAAAAATTACAACAATCTGTATACTTAAGATTTGTCAGCTCCATTCTATGTAAGTTATATCTCAATCAAATTTTAAAATATTGTTGCTGTTGTGGTTCAGTTGCTAAATCATGTCCAACTCTCTGCAACCCCATGAACTGCAGCACACCAGGCTTCTCTGTCCTTCACCATCTCCCAGAGTTCACTCAAATTCCTGTCCTTTACAGTCAGTGATGCTATCTCCTCCTCTGCCATCTCCTCCTTTGCCTTCCATTTTTCCCAGCATCACGGTCGTTTTCAATGAATCACCTCTTTGCATCAGATGGTCAAAGTATTGGAGCTTCAGCATCAGCACTTCCAATGAATATTCAGGGTTGATTTCCTTTAGGATGGACTGCTTTGAACTCCTTGCAGTCCAAGGGACTCTCAAGAGTCTTCTCCAGCACACAATTTGAAAGCATCCACTCTTCAGCACTTAGCCTTCTTTATGATCCAACTCTTATGTCTATACGTGACTACTGCAAAGATCACAGCTTTAACCATACGGAACTTTGTCAACAAAGTGATGTCTTTGCTTTTTTAGGAAGCCAGTGAAATCCAGCTGGCAGGCCCTCAATCATCAACCCCTGATCAAAACCAGTTCCATCTTAGTCAGGTCTGTGCTAACCTTTCATCCCTACACCTGGCCCAGTAGCATTCAACAAGCATTTATGTAACAAGTGAGCACATGCCTAGGATATTAAGCAAGTTCCCACCCATCTTTAAGTACATCCCCCTCTGTTCCTCAAGTAACCACAGACTATGGTGGCATCACACTTCATAGTTCAGAAGGTGGTGGAACCATCCCCATACCTGGTCATACTTTCTTAAGAAGAAATAAACCATAAAACCAAGCAGCGGTTTTGCAGTATGACACAGCAGTATTGCTTGCATTAGGCCAATTTTCCACTTATGACAGCAGTAATAGCACTAAAAGCCAATAAAAGCGGTCTGTTCGTTCAGAGATCAGCTTTTATGGCTTACTCTAAATATTATCAAGTGAATCAAGAGCCGTCATTACAGTGTCTAAAAAGCCTTCGTACCTTGTAAGCAAACAGTGTGACTCTGACAAATAATCATTAGCGTGCCTGTGTGAGGCCAGAACTGAGGGAAAAAAAAATCAAATAACTGATATTTCCATTTACATAAGTCATTAGGGTAATTTTGGTTAGTTTCAGAATAAACAAAATGGATTGCATATGTAAAATGATATACTACTGCTTTCAACAATCCCAGTTATTTTTTAAAATCTTATTTCCAGGCAGCTGAAGACACAGGCTACTTAAATTGTTGAAGCCTTCTCAGGCCTTACAAGTAGAGAACTAAAGTTTGAAAAAACTACTGAGGGCTCAGTCAATTACACAGAGTTCGCCAATATATCTTATGTCTCAGTTAAAGTACATGTCAATATCTCTGATTGCATTAAATTTCAGATTTAGTAATTACTCATGCTTGCTTGTTTAAAAGGAAAAGGACAAAATTTTTCTTATTTTCTTAAGAAAAAATAAATAAATCCAGTATCCTCTTCTGAAATTTACTTACCTGGCTCTCATATATCATACATATACACACACACACATATATATGATGGGTTTCCCTGGTAGTTCAGCTGGTAAAGAATCCAACCGCAATGCAGGTGACCCTGGTCGATTCATGGGTTGGGAAGATCTGCTAGAGAAGGGATAGGCTACCCACTGTAGTATTCTTGCGCTTCTCTGGTGGCTCAGCTGGTAAAGAATCTGCCTGCAGTGTGGGAGATCTGTGTTCGATTCCTGGGTTGGGAAGGTCCCCAGGAGAAGGGAACGACCACCCACTCCAGTATTCTGGCCTGGAGAATTCCATGTGTATAGCATACATATATATACATAATATATGTATATATACATATATATATATAGCAAATAAAATACACACATGCATACACATCCACATATCTTATGCTAGACTCTGCTCTAAGTACTTCACAAATATAAACTGATTTCATCCTTGTAACACCCCTATGAGGTAATCTCTGATTGACAGATGAGGATACTGAGGTATAGGAGGTGGGATAAGGGACTTGCCCAAGGTCACAAAGCTAACCAAAGGCAAAGCCAGGCTTTAAACACAGGCTGTACCATTCTGCAGCTTTTATTTTTAATAATTATGAATACTATCAATATTTGGAAATGTAATATATAAAATAAGGAATTCTTTAAAATCAACTTTTTTGTAAGTTAAATTTTCTAACACTGATAAAATTATAAGATCAGTGAGAATGATGTGGAGGCGTTTCTAATAACTATAGGAATTTTTGTTTGGAAGTTATGAGTGACAGCTGCAGACTTATATCACCCTGAAGAGACAGTTTATTTTTGCAATTTGCTTTGGAAGACAAAGCACTGAGAATCTTATTATAGGACAAATGATAATAGATTTTGTTCTCACTTTTTATATAATTTATATTTCAAAACTGGCAAAAGTCTTCAACAAAACTAATCCAGAGCTTATAGAAGAAATAGTAAAAAAAAAAAAAAAAAAAAGATTGGGTTTTAAACTTAAATCACTAGCAAAATCTAATAATTATTATAACATTTCTTAATGCATATTGAATTTGAAGGTTCCTAAGTCTTGTACTCAGTTTAACATTATTTCCAGAAAATACATTGTAAATGTATCTTATAACACCAAGTTGATAAACAGTGTCATTGAAAAATTATATATATCAGTGCTCACTTCTGTCAGGTATTCACTCTGTTTTTTTAAAGTTTATTTTGTTGAATATGATGACTCTAAACCTTGTTTCATTTTCATCAATCATAATTTACCTGCAATCAAAAGCATCAAAATATTATAATCTGAATCACCTAACTGAACTCCCTGAAATGAAAATAACCAGCTCTCTCTCTCTCTCACTACACACACATACAGCTATTTCTTCATTTTAATTATAATATGTATACCAACCTCTTGCTCTGAAAAGGTCAATGAATTTTGGTATCACAAAGCAAATTCTAGACCTCTGTACATCTGACTACTAAGCAACTATAAAAAAAAAAGCTATCCTTTAAAAAACTACAATTTGTAATGCCTACCACTGGCACAACACAAGAAGAATGGCAACATATGTGTACCAAGTATTCCTGAGCCTTGCCTTTTTCCCCTCTGACGCTAGCAAAATACTCTTACTTCCAAAAATAAGACACTTTCCTCCTTTTGTAGAAAAAAGGATCATCATAACACAGACTTTACACAAGAATTGACTTTTTCCCAATTATATGATAGTGTTGTATTATCTGGAGTTTACTGTTTTAGAGAGGATTTTTCTGGGGCGTCTCCCAGGTGATAGCAATCATCCTAAAAAATACTCCTGGAGAGAAACAATTCTGTGATCTCATCCTGAAGCTTTTAAGACTTCTCTTTGGATTAAAGGTTTTAGCATCTCATTTTTTAAGGAGAAAAAAGAGGTGATGAGTACTATATAAACACATATTTTTCTTGAGAGTAATCTTCAGAGGAATTGTAGAGTCAAGTAAGTTTTAATGAACTCGCTGGGCTTAGCACGCTTGTTATTCTACCTCTGGGACAAGCACTCACATCTGCATGAAACCTCATGCATACCTTTCATGTCTCACTGATCACTGGGGTAAATCTCAGATTTGGCAGTCCTCTTAGGATCTTATTCATCTTCCTTTTACAGATAACCTTTCTCAGACAAACTCAGGTCTCTGGCTGGACTTTCTTTGGCAACAGGTAGTCAGGAGTGTGAGAAAGAATATGTGAAGCTAGAAAGAGGAGCGACAATGTTATGTGATCGGGATTGAGGTCTTAAGGGAGACAGTTAAAAGGCACAAGGCCAGGAAATTTCTTGGGGGAGTCTGTGCAGAATGTTACCTGCTGGCTGTCTCCCTAGTTATTTACTTCAGTGACCTCCTTTGATCTCTTTTCCACTTCCTTTCCTTCCTAAAATCTTGCTGAAAGAAAACATTCTAACCCAGTGACCCAGGAAACATTTTCAATGAGAACTTGGCTGAAAGATGGAAGAATTTAGAGGAAGGATAATAGGGTTTTGGTATTTCAGCATTTTCAGACAGTAAAGACTCTGCCAGGTTATGCAGTGTGGGAGACCCAGGTTAGATCCCTGGGTCGGGAAGTTCCCCTGGTGAAGGGAATGACAACCAGTACTCTTGCCTTGAAAATTCCATGGACAGAGGAGTTTGGCAGGCTACAGTTCATGGGGTCACAGAGAATAGACATGATTGAGCAACTAACACCATCCCTATCAGTATCACTATATAAACTCACAATGTGCCAGGAAGTATTTTTACATATGTTACATGCTGAACATATATATGCCATACAACCCAGCAATTCTACCCCTAGATATTTAACCAAGAGAAAAAATGAAGACAGATGCCCACGGAAAGGCCTGCACATGAGGGTTCATAGTAACTTTATTCATATTAGCTCTAAACAGTAAATATCCAAGCATCGATCAGAGGAGGATAGATAAAAGAAATATGGTTTATTCATATTAATATGATGAACTATACACTTTAGCATTACAAATGAATGACCTCAGCAAAGTGGATGAATCTCAGAAACATTATGCTGAGCAAAAGAAAACAGACACAAAAGAGTACACACTGCATGGCTCCACTTACATGAAATGTGAGGAAAGGCAAATTTAATCTACAGGAACAGAAAACAGATTAGTGCATGGCTGGTAGGTGGCATGGTAACTGAACAGGGAGAGAAGGAAATTTAGGGGGATGATAGGGGCTTCCCACGGAGAAGGCGATGGCACCCCACTCCAGCATTCTTGCCTGGAAAATCCTCTGGACAGAGGAGCCTGGTGGGCTGCAGTCCATGGGGTCGCTGAGGGTCGGACATGACTGAGCGACTTCACTCTCACTTCTCACTTTCATGCATCGGAGAAGGCAATGGCAACCCACTCCAGTGTTCTTGCCTGGAGAATCCCAGGGATGGGGGAGCCTGTGGGCTGCCGTCTAGGGGGTCACATAGAGTTGGACAAGACTGAAGTGACTTAGCAGCAGCAGCAGCAGAGGCTTCCCAGGTGGCACAGCAGTAAAGAATTTGCCTGCCAATGCAGGAGATGTAGTTTGATCCCTGGGTTGGGACAATCCCCTGGAGTAGGAAATGGCAACCTATTCTAATATTCTTGACAGAAAAATTCCATCAGAGGATCCTGGAGTGCTATCATCCATGGGGTTGCAGAGAGCTGGACACAACTAAGCAACCAAGCATGCACACACTTGCGAGCACACACACACACACGCACATGCACACACACACACACATATGCACAGAAATGTTCCACATCCTGATCATGGTGATGGTTTCATTTGCCAAGACCCCACCGTAAACTCAGGTGCATTGTATGTAAATTACACTTCCATAAAGTTAACCAAAATAAATGTGCTGAACAGCCCTTTGTGATGCAGACTGTCTTTATTCCTTAAAAAAAAAAAAGTGAACCATCACAATTTTAACCATTATCATTCAGGACTAGCATGCCACTCCTTTGTACCTTTTAATAGGATTTTCACTGCAACACAGCCTTGGCAAGTGTGATTCAAGAGGCTGAGATTCCAGGGATACCCTTGCCCCCAGCTTTCTCTGTGAGGCCTTCCTGGATGGGTCAGCTACTTATACAGGTTTCAGTTTTCCCATCTGTAATATGAAGGTAATAGACCAGGCCAGAACTTGCAAAATGGTGGCCTGTGGATGGGTAACATTGGGTCAGATTTGCAAGTCCCAGTGTATTGTAATTCATGTAGTGTGATTCTTATGAAATATTTGAATTAAGTAGCAATACTGAAAAAATCTGAAATTTTTCATAGAAATTTCAAATTTCTAGCATCTTTGAAAAGATCTGATAACACAATCTGCATCTCAAATGGCACCAATTAGCTGGAAATGATAAATCACAACTTAGTTTAGCCATGCATAATACTCTCCAGTTGCCCTTGCCTTCTCCCAGGCCTTTTTTAGTTTACATATCTGCCTGTCTCCTAGTCATATTGAGTTTGGAAATTCTAAACTAGATTAATGATGAATAAGTGGGAACCTCAAGATGTAAAGAACTTTCCAGCTCTTTAGGAATAAAATCTTAATGTATTTAAAAATCAGTCCTGCAAAGCCACTCACTCAGATATGCACAAAGAGAAAACATTCATAAGTTGTGACTTTCCAGGCAGCCTTTTGCAAACACTGGAGTAGGACTAAGGAAGCAGCCATATATGTAATAGAGTTCCAATAATTAAAATAGTCAAGGACCTAGACTACAATAATCAGCCACTAATCTACCAGGGAATGAAACATTTAGCCCTGAAACAGATGCTGCACTTATATGGGATTGCTCTGAGTTTTTCTTTTTGTTTTTTTCGATTTATAATTTGGGGTTCAGAATTATATATTCTTTATAAGATTATGTTGAAAGCTGTTCTTATTTAACTTCTCTGCTTTTAAATATTGTGTAAAGTTCGGGAAATAATTGTGTCTTACAAATTGGAAAGGAATCATCTGTAAAATCAACAGATAGTTGAGACTTCAACCACTTTTTCCAAAGTTCTTAGTCTATTCTGCTTGTCTGTTTATTCTAAATATTAAAATAATCTAAAATTTCTAATTTATTTGCATAACTGTATGGTTTGCATTACAATATTTCTCAGAACTTTGTGTTCTCAGTGTTTTTCCCTCTCTGGAGGAAAAATAAACTCTGATTTATTTATCTTTGCATTCTCATCCAATTTTTATGTTTCATTCAATGTGTTTCCCTTTTCTTTTCTTTTAATGACAGGATCATTTTCTTTTTAAATTTTCCTGAGTTGAATACTTATTTCAGCAATTGTCACTTAAAAATAGTAATTTTCCTTAAGCTTATATTTGACTTATGCTTTAAATTTGGATATTTAGTATCACAGTCTTTGTTTTCTAAACACAACATAATTGTGCTTTTATTAGATCTAATAAAAGTTTGGAGAATAATTTTTAAATTTCCTATTACCTAGACAGCTCTTTATAATTGCTGTTCTTTAAATTTCTAATTTTAGGTAACCATAGTAAAAAGCAATCTGTACATTCTTATAGGTCATATTTTATTATAGTGACCTAAAAGAAAGGTGATGCCAAGGAATGTTCAAACTACTATACAATTGTGCTCATTTCACATGCTAGCAAAGTAATGCTCAAAATCTTTCAGGCTAGGCTTTAGCAATACATACACCAAAAATTTCCAGATGTACAAGCTGGGTTTAAAAAAGGCAGAGGAACCAGAGATCAAACTGCCAACATTTGTAGGGCCATAGTAAAAGGAAAGGAATTCTAGAAAAATATCTATTTCTGCTTCATTGACTATGCTAAAGCCTTTGACTGTGTGGATCATAACAAACTGGAAAATTCTTAAAGAGATGGGAATACCACCTTACCCTGTCTCCTGAGAAACCTGTTTGTGGGACAAGAAGCAACAGTTATTAATAGAACAGAATATGGAGCAACTGACTGGTTCAAAATTGGAAAAGGAGTATGACAAGGCTGTATACTGTCACCCTGCTTATTTAATTTATATGCAGAGTACATCATGTGAAATGCTGGACCAGATGAATCACAAGCTGGAATCAACATTGCTGGGAGAAATCCACTCTAAGGGCAGAAAGTGAAGAGGAACTAAAGAGCCTCTTGAGAATGAAACGGGAGAGTGAAAAAGCTGGCTTAAAACTCAACATCATGGCACCTTGTCCCATCACTTCATGGCAAACAGAAGGGGAAAAAGTGGAAGCAATGACAGAATTTTTTTTTCACCCTGGGCTTCAAAATCACTGCAGACATTGACTGTAGCCATGAAGTCAAAAGATGCTGGCTCCTTAGAAGAAAACCTATGGCCAACCTAGACAGCATATTAAAAAGGAGAGACATCACTTTCCCGACAAAGGTCCATATAGTCAAAGCTATGGTTTTTCCCATAGTCATGTATGGATGTGAGTTGAACCATAAGGAAGGCTAAGCACCAAAGAACTGATGCTTCTGAATTGTGGTGTTGGAGAAGACTCTTGAGAGTCCCTTGGACAGCAACAAGATCAAACTAGTCAATCCTAAAGTAAATCAACCCTGAATATTAACTGGAAGGACTGAAAGCTCCAATACTTTGGCCACCTGATGCAAAAGCTGACTCACTGGAAAATACCCTGATGTTGGGTAAGACTGAAGGCAAAAGGAGGAGGAGGAGGGGTCAGAGGATGAGATAGTAAGATGACATCACCAGCTCAATGGATGTGAATCTGAGCAAACTCTGGGAGGTTGTGAAGGACAGGGGAGCCTGGCATGCTGCAGTCTACAGAGTCTCAAAGAGTCAGACACAACTTATGGACTGAACAACAACAAACACATTTTTTGCTTCAGGGAATTTATTGGTATTTTCTTATGACCCAGCATATGACAGGGGACCAATTTTTAATTTTTGTAAATACTGAATGTTGATTTTCAAATAAATATTCCACAAATATTTTAAAAGAATATGTATTTTCCGCTATAATTTCACCTTGTAAGCCAAGAAGTCCCAAATATTACAAATTACTTAGAAGCTGGGAAGAAGCAAGGAAGGAGCCTTACTACAGAGTCCAGAGGGAACACAGCTCTGCCAACACCTTAATTTTGGACCTCCAGCTTCCATAATTGTAAGACAATCAATTTCTATTATTTTGTGCTATCTAATTTACGGTACGTTTTGATGGCAGCAACAAGACACTAATACAGGGAGACTACTGATGCAGTCTATACACTTCAGACTTGTAGGGTCCAGAAACAATTGGAAAAAAGTTGAAAGCAAATCTGGAGGATTAATTAGATACTTACATATCTACAGCAGAAGAGTGATCTAGAAAGCGCTGCTCAGTCCTTACTTCTGATATGCCCATGAATAGAGCAGTTATGTCCCTGCTCTTCAAGTGCTTCCAGGCCTTGTTCAACACAATTTAGGCTCAAGTGCAAGACTTGACCAATTACTTTCTGAATAAGACCAGTTTTCTTGACAGATTATGTGAAATGCTAATCCTTACTCTCTCTAGTCCGTTTCTAGCATTGACTATGAATAGAGAGTATTCCGGGAAATGGCTAGAACCAAGGCCATAGGGCAGAGGGACAAAGGGTAAATGATAAAGGACCTTGTCTTCTATCCTGAGACATCTGGAATATAAAATAAGAACTACTGGGAGACACCGGATAATTTAAAGTAGGGCCTGACCTGATAGGTGCATTATTTTGATTTAGTTAATTAACACTAACATCAAGATTTTTCTCGTTCATATCTCTGGTGCCTTCCTCTACCTTTTCAGTTGTTTCTAAACTTTAATAACAGGTTCACGGTTAGCATATGTTCAAAAAATTTTTAAGAAAAAAAGTCAACCACAACCCTCACCCACTGTCAGTATTTTTGCATGCTTCCTTCCAGTTTTATATTTTATTGTATAAATAACATTTTATTGTCTGATTCTATGCCCCTATTGACAGGTATTTATATAATTTTAAAGTTTTCATTATTTAAAATACGCTTCAATGCACACTCACACATAAAGCTTTGACTGTGTAGTTTCTTTTCAGGTTTTATGAATTTCCAGTAGTGTGAGAGCTATGTTAGAGCATATGAATATTTTAAAAGATTGTGCCAATCAGAACTCCCCATGTGCAAATGGCAGACATTCAGAGCATACTAACTTAAAAGTGAGACTCCACTGCTCTTAAGACTGAATAGTCTAGAGACTGATCTAAGTTATGACTGCAACCAGAGTTTATGAGCATCTGTGCATGTGCTTGTTCTCAAATGAAGTTCTTTTCAAATAAATATACTGCAATTATTTTCTCCATATGTAATCTGCCTTTTAAATTGCTTACAAGGTCTATCAAAGAGCAGATAATTTTAATTTTGATAAGCCAAATTTATTCATTTTTTTATGGTTCGTGCTTTTGAGATCCTAGGAAATCTATCCTAATATTCAAGTTGCAAAAAATTTCTCTTATGATGAATTTTAGAAAATGACAGATTTTGCTTTTACATTTAGATCTATAAACCATTTCAAGTTAATTTTTTTGTGTATGAGGTGAGGTGAAAGTTGGGATTTGTCTCTATGAATACCCAGATGTTCTACTAACAATTAGTTGAAAAGACTACTTCCCCTATTGAATTACCCAGTCTCCTTTGTCAAAAATCTATTGGCTTGTAGATTTGAGTATACAGGTTGTATGCATACATCTTTAAATTTACTACTCAGTATTCCATGGTTTTTGGTGCTATTGTAAGTGTTATTTTTCTTCAAATTCCTTTTCCAGTTCCTAAACCTAATTCCTTAAAGCTCATGGTCCCAAAGGAGAATATTTTTCCCCGTTGACTCTTTTCAAGAAATTCCCCAAGAAGTCTACTCTTAACTTCCCTGAGTGACCAAATGCAACAGGTTTTAAGAAATAAGGAAGATTGTGCCAAGGAAAGTCCTTTCCAATACTGAGTGGGGGTTGGAGGAAAGGGGAGGGGCATTAGGAAGACAAAAAACATAATTAACCAAGTCCTATACAATAATCACAACTATATTATCAAATTACCTTCTAGAAAAGTTGTGTTGGTTTACCCATCCATAAACACTGTATAAATACTCTCTTTCCTTTTTCACAGTCTATGCTCTAACATTGATTTTCACCATCATATCTCTGAATTTTACAATACTGACCAGATATTCTTCCCATCACTGGCTGTGTGCTCCTCTAATTTGCTTAGTCACAAAGTCTGGCTTTTCCTTGGGCTTCACAGTGGGGACAAAATTTAATTCATTTCCCAAGGGACTGAATGCATCTGTTAAATGCCAAGTATTTATCTACAGAAGTTCATCTAAGTTTCTAGTTGCCTATGAGCATAGGGAAAATAGCCTCTATCTACTTTGCATTGTAGTATTAGTGTGTTAAAACATGTTTAGAAGCTCTCAACTTGGAAGTAATGATTAGTAGGGGAAAATCTCTTAGAATAAACTAGAGGACCAATAATAATCATTTGACCCTTTCCATTGCTTCCCCTTACTCTGGAAAAGGAGAGACATATCTCATAACATTAGACTCTACTGAATAATGCATTATTTATTTTACTGATGGAACAGAAAGTGGCATAGGTTTTCCAATGTTATATTAATTTCATTAAAGTCAATAGGATTCCAGCACTAAGAAAAGTTAATTAAACAATGGGGTCCTGAGACCCACAAAGAGCTAGCATACCAACCTAAATTAGAACTGGGATTACAAGCTTTTAATAGTTACAGTTTACAGTCAGCATTCTATTTTAAAGAAACTTTAGAGATTGGTTTATATACTGGATCATCATAGGGAAGGTTGATAAGAAGGCCAAATCATGTCTCTCAAGTAATGAGCATGTTTCTGTGTGACTCAGGGAACTTGTGACAGAGATACATGCTATCTTGATTCCCAGAAAGCAGCTTATATGTAATTGTTTTAACTCTTAATTACAAGGACCCATTTCAAACAGTTGTTAGGAAACATGGGAAACTACTAGATAAAATTCTTTTATCTTGTTGGGTCTCACCTCATCACCTAGAACTCTGAACTTTCTTTTTTATTTGTACTGTAAAAGATTTCCAGGTGGTATTATTACCTGTATTTGGTTATATTTTATGAAGAGAGAAGGGGGAGAGAAGGTTCTGATTTTAACTCACATATTTAAAATTATCAATTCTCCGTGTAAGTAAGACTATTTTTCCCCCCACAAAATGTCCAGAATCCACACTTGCACAAAACCAAGGAGCTAAAGCATTTCCCAAAGTGACAGAGGCTTCCGTCAACTGGTGCGTGTTGTCTCCCCAATTCTCAGTGTTCAGAGTACCTAAGGCATAGTTGAAGAACGGGCCGTTTATTTACTCCTGAGTCACAGAACCAACACATTCCATATTCGCTTGTTATGAACCAGCTGTCAAAAATGGTTCAGACTCATCTAAGATTCTTTTATTTGTGTGCCTATGATGCCCATAAAATCACGAAGTACTTTTCATCGTTTTTACACACAAAAAAAATCCTTCATACATTAGTACAATTTTGTTCTTTATTCTATAGCTTACTAACATTTTTGTTTGTGTTTTTACTTGTTTTGTAATGATATGCTTCAAAATAACTTCCCTGATATCAAAGAAGCAGCATAGGTAAATCAGTTTACTCTTTTGTTAATTGAACTATTTACTTTTAATTGCTCCATAACTTTCACTTGCACTTCTTTCTTCTTCAATTCGCTTCCCCATTCACTCCAAAAATTATTACAGTCCTACTGGAGTTCCACAGGGGATTGATTTCACAATCCCTGCAGATGGCAAAGTCTGCCAATGCTAAGTGAAAAGTGTTAGTCACTCAGTCATGTCTGACTCTTCATGAACCCATAGACTGCAGCCCGCCAGGCTCCTCTATCTATGGAATTCTCCAGGCAAGAATACCAGAGTGGAGACCATTCCTTTCTCCTGGGGATCTTCCCAACCCAGGAATCGAACTCAGGTCTCCTGCATTGTAGGTGGATTTTTTTTTT
>SJYV01003135.1:1722707-1753349 GCA_006410875.1 Neotragus pygmaeus
ACTGATGGTAAAGCTGAAACTCCAATATTTTGGCCACCTGGTGTGAAGAGCTGACTCATTTGAAAAGACTGTGATGTTGGGAAAGATTGGGGGCAGAGGGAGAAGGGCACAAGAGAGGATGAGATGGTTGGATGGCATCACCAACTTGATGGACATGAGTTTGGGTAGACTCTGGGAGTTGGTGATGGACAGGGAGGCCTGGTGTGCTGTGGTTCATGAGGTCACAAAGAGTCAGACACAACTGAGCAACAGAACTGAACTGAACCCACCTTCTATAAATAGGGTACATGTTATTCACTTTGCAAGCATGTGCCATTCCTATCATCTGGCCTACTTAACTGATTTATGTTTTTCACCTGGGTTTACTTAACTTTTGAGATTATAACTCTAGAATCATACTTCTAATCTATTACTCTCTAATCTACTTTAATCCATTTGACAGCTATTACAACAATTTATACCCTCAGTTAAGGCTCATTCCTCCTCTATCACTCATTTTAAGAAAGGTCATTAAAAAAAAGTGAATATGTTAGTCACTCAGTCATGTCCAACACTTTGGGATCCCATAGACTGTAGCCTGCCATACTCCTCTGTCCATGGAATTCTCCAGTCAAGAATACTACACTGATGCAAATGAAGTAGTCCTTTTGAAAGGTTTATGAACCACTAGTATGCGCCACCATACTACAATGGAAGTTACAGCATATACTGCTTAAATTTAAACTAAGACTTTACATACTTTTAAACCTATGTGGTACACTGGGTAAGAATTACACCAAGACTTTGTGTAGCTCCATTTCAAAAACTATTTCAAGTTTTCAAAAATCTCCCATTTTATTCTCTTTCACTAAGAAATAGGTTTGGGCACTGATCAATTACACATGACTCATAAATGTACTGAAATGTTTCAAATCTGTTTGGAGCCTGAAGTCAGCTTCAAAAGTAGCATCAGTTCAGTTCCGTTCAGTTCAGTCGCTCAGTTGTGTCCAACTCTCCGCGACATGCTAGGCCTTCCTGTTCATCACCATCTCCCGGAGTTCACTCAGATGCACGTCCATCGAGTCCATGATGCCATCCAGCCATCTCATCCTCGGTCGTCCCCTTCTCCTCCTGCCACCAATCCCTCCCAGCATCAGACTCTCTTCCAATGAGTCAACTCTTCACATGAGGTAGCCAAAGTACTGGAGTTTCAGCTTCAGCATCAGTCCTTCCAATGAATATTCAGGACTAATTTCCTTTAGGATGGACTTGTTGGATCTCCTTGCAGTCCAAGGGACTCTCAAGAGTCTTCTCCAACACCACAGTTCAAAAGCATCAATTGTTCGGTGCTCAGCATTCTTCATAGTCCAACTCTCACATCCATACATGACCACAGGAAAAACCATAGCCTTGACTAGACCTTGCCGGACCTTAGTCAGCAAAGTAATGTCTCTGCTTTTGAATATACTATCTAAGTTGGTAATAACTTTTCTTCCAAGGAGTAATTTAATTACTTCCAAGTCTTTTAATTTCATGGCTGCAGTCACCATCTGCAGTGATTTTGGAGCCCTCCAAAATAAAGTCTGCCACTGTTTCCACTGTTTCCCCATCTATTTCCCATGAAGTGATGGGACCGGATGCCATGATCATCGTTTTCTGAATGTCGAGCTTTAAGCCAACTTTTTCGCTCTCCTCTTTCATTTTCATCAAGAGGCTTTTTAGCTCCTCTGTCACTTTCATCAAGAGGCTTTTTAGCTCCTCTTCATTTTCTCCCCTGAGGGTGGTGTCATCTGCATATCTGAGGTTATTGATATTTCTCCTGGCAATCTTGATGCCAGCTTGTGTTTCTTCCAGTCCAGCGTTTCTCATGATGTACTCTGCATATAAGTTAAAAAGTAGCAAAAAAGAACCAAAAGAGAACAGAGGAGATATTTTCCTGTACATCAGCACCTGACACCTCTGCAGATGCTGTTTTGAAGACTCTTGTTAAGGAACTATAACTAGGCAGAGTGCCTCAGCCAGACAATGCCATCATAATGTTATATAACAAACTACCCAATATATCAGTCACAAATGCCAGTGAGCATTTATTTCTTGCTTGCATATCTGTGCAACAACTACAGTTTGGCTAATGTGGGCTGGGTACAGGAGGGCTTAGCTCAAAGTTGGGTGCAGATCTACCCATATATTCTCATTTTTTCTTGGAAAATCAACTATTTAGTCATGTTATTCTCAAAGTAAAAGGCATGAGTTCACATCTGCAATCACAGTGCTCATATTCCATCCTTTATTTTGGTCAAGTCAACTCACAGTACTAGACTCACCATAAAGAAGGAGTTTGTAAACTCCATCACCCATCATGAGCCAGAGCGAGGGTGTACAGGTAAAATGCTGTTTTAGGGAAGTGAGAAGTTCAGATCAATAAATCACTCTAACATACACCCACTATTATATGAAAGTAGACAGTGACAGTTTATCTATAATCTTAGACCTTGGTATAAACAGTCAGGTAAAAATAAAATTTCAGATGGTGCCTTTATTATGCCAAAGATGAACTACCAACATAGAATATGAAGGCTCAAGACTGTGGTAAACGACTACCTCCTGGACAGTAAGTTCTAAAACTCAGATGTTAGAACTGAAACTACAGAGGACTGGCATCTCAAAGTCCTAAGAAGGCAATAACCACAGAGGTTATTGTGGTGACCACTGAGGAGTCACTCTGTCTCCAAAAATGTGGGCAGAAACCACGTTTCTGCAATTTCTCTAATGGAATTACCATTAACCACAGGCTTGTTGTGGAATAAGGGTCCACTGGGTATTAGAAGTAAGCTTAATGAATACAATTCAATAGTGTACAGCACGTTCTCTCAGTCTCTCTGAAAAGGTATTTAAATGGTGACTTCACACAATATTACTTTTAATCAAATCACACCGAGACATGTCATTATTTTATCGTTTATCTTTCTCTAAATAGACTAAATTCTACTGAAGATCACTTTTTCAGCCAAACAAGCTATGCAGTTTTGGTGAATCCTTATTATTTGACAATATGCCCATTAAACCTGGCTTACCCTGAGAAGAATTGTGTGCTGAAGAGGAAATACATATGTTCTTGTCTATAAATCCAAAGGGAACACAATATTTTCTTGGTTCCATATTGCAAGATGCTTCCAGGACAAACGAAGGATTGCCAGTGGAAACTCTGGATGTTAGTTTGTGAAGTGTCCTGGGGAAGTTGGAAATTTTTGCAAAATAAAAACATACAGTAATTTGAAATTACACACATACACAGAATAAACCTTGCCAAACTGGCTGCTCTAAGACTGTTTTTCCACCCAAATAGTTTAATGATTTTTCTTTTAAGTATTAGTTGAAAATATTTACCCATGAGCTCAAAGGAATGTCTTAGAATTGACTGAATTTTGTTGGAAAACATTCTGAGTTTTTAAAACAATCATTCATTATGAAGAAAAATACAGAATGCTTTTTGGTCAATAACAATTAAATCTGAAACACAGAACGTGGCATCGTCTCAGTTACCTAAAAGAATGTCATTGAAAACAATAAAACTACAAGTAATTGAAAAATTATGTACTAAGAATAAAATAAATACAATGAGAGATTTAGGGCATCAGATACATGAGATGAGAAGAATTAAGGGGACCAACTCAAGAAGTTACGAGAAAATGTTAAAACTTCAAATCCCTCAAAATATTTATGGAACAGAGAAGAATAACTAGCAAGATTGAAAAAGAAATCCCTCGGCTTTAACCACTAAGTAGAAAAGGGGACACAAAATTTGCACAACCTGACAATTTCTTTGTTTAAAAACAACACTTTAACAAACAACTCAAAGGCAGAAGTTCTCTCTTGATTTTTTACCAAAATAGCTCAACATCAGTTGGACTATGGATCTAATTATGTGCTAAAACTTAGACCACTTTGCTCACTGCTCACTTTTTTTGCCAGAAAATTCCCTCGCCCCCTCAAGAATGCTTTTTTATTAGCATTAGCAAATAAAGGAATTTTAGTTCTTTATTTTATGACCACTGGCATTGGCAGTTACAATTTGAAATAACTACCGTATCTTAGCAACTTTAATCTTAACAAAATAAATACAGTAAGGAGCAAACAGGCTTCATGCCACATGAGAGTCTCATCACCATCCAGAAAAGGCAAGAGAGGAAATCAACAAAAGATGACTCTCAGCGTGCTGGTACTCTGGAATTGGCAGCTCTCCAGTGGCCAAAAACACTACATTTTTTTCCCATTTTCATAGCAGGGGCACATACAAGGCTGTATCTTAGGGAAAAATTCACTGTGATCTAATGGGGCAGTCATGAAAGAGGGAAAGGAAAAAGATGATTCATCTATAAAGAAGGATATGAAGGGAAAATTTGAAATTTAATTATTTTCTGTTCCTTTTTCTCCTGGGACTTGGGGATCACAGCAATGGTTACATTTCCCAAATTGGATCCAAGCCAACACTTACACAAACACAGCGTAAGTTCCTTTCATTAGACACTAATGCTCCAAATTATGACTGAAAATAAGAAAGAGGACACTTACTAGATATTGAATGAATGAATCAATCAATACGTTTCTGAACTTTCAAGCCAGTTAGAAAACATTAAAGACACAAAGCTCTTGAAACTACTTCATACTCCTGCAGAGATTACTTGAAGTATCTCTGACATACAATTAAATCCTTGTTCAACTTGGTCCAAACACAAGCATCCCTCTGAAGTCAATCCTAGGCTGTGCAATTTAAAGGAGAGATCAGAGACCTTGTGGTTAGACAGTGGGGACCTCCACACCATCACTTTCTAGCTCTGTGAATTTACAATATTACATTTAACACCTCTGAGTTTTAGGGTATTCTTCAGCCAAATGGGATCAAATTCCATAGGGGGGAAAAAGATGGTTGTGAAATTGTCAACTGGAATACTGAAACTACAGCTGCCTGATCCATTTCCTTTTAACATGATTTACCATCAATAAATTTGACTCACTTTCCTTCTCTTGATATCCTTTCCTTTGAGTTATAGAGGCCACCATCAGCAAACATATCACATATGGCAGCCTCCTCATTGCAATCCTGTTTGATGTTAACCAGGTTTATCACCACTCTTCAGAATGTACAGCTCTTGAGTTCTTTGGCTTATTAAGTTCTGAATTACAAATGGACATCTTGGTTAAGCCTTGACTATCTCTTATCTGAAGAGATTCCCAGGTGGCTCAGTAGTAAAGAATCTGTTTTCAATGCAGAAGACATGAGTTCAATTCCTGTGTCAGGAAGATCCTCTGGAGAAGGAAATGACAATTCACTTCAATATACGTCCCGAGGAAATCCCCTGGACAGAGGGACCTGACGGGCTATTGTCCACGGGGTCACAAAAGTGTCAGACACAACTTAGTGACTAAACAACAACAACAAATCTCTTACCTGAACTAATGATTGGAAGAACCCAAACAGTGCTCTAACCTTGTCTCTTCCAATCTGCTGCAAGCATTCTCTTCCTAAATTTGACCCTATTTTTGCTCCTTCAAATTCTCTTTTCCATGATATTATGGGGCCTCCAAGTTCTGGGTTATGCCTATTTCTCAAGTCCCATTTCCTGGAATTCCTGCTATGCTCTAGTCAAACCAGTCTGCTTCTAATATTACTTCAGACTCAACACGATTTTTGCACTCCCTACATAAAATGTCTTTTCAATTTTTTTTGGCCAGTTGATAATTGCATCAGAATCCAACTCAACCATTATCTCCCCAGTGAAGACATTCCTGCAGTTGCTTTACAAGGGCGATAACATTCTACATTGGACCATGTCTGTACAATATACTTCGTCTTTATAGCACTTAATTATAGTGCATAGTAATTACTCACTTTCTAGCTCTCTCATTAGATCATGAGTCAAAGAGTCCTGAGGTCAGAGATTATGGTTTAGCATTCTCTGGCACAGTGCCTGCATGGAGCAGATAGTAAATATTAGTTTGGGTCCCCCACCGCTGTCCTCCCTATCCTTCAAATAATATAAAGATGGATTAAATTGAACTGTCTGGACTTTTATTTTGATGAAGTTAACTGAAAATTCTACTTTATTTGTTAAGGTAATGTCTAACCTAATCTAAAAGAAGAGTAAGCATCTCTTTTTCACAGAAAATAAATAGAAATTTACATTTACGAAACAAAATGTTGGTATTATTTTTGTTCTTGATGAACTTTCAGCTTCTGGTTTCTTGATGACCATAATCCTGTTTTGTATGGTTGTTACCTTGAATCATTTTTAAGGCCCTAACTTACTCTTCTTCTTGCTCGTCTCCCCTACATCTCTCTCACTTTATACCTCCTTGGCAAATGATCACAGCATGTTTACAAGAGGAACAAAATCAATGATAATGATGATGGGAATAAAAAGATTTACCTTTTGCTATTAAAGAGTGATTAAATTCTGAGTTTTGAAACATATAAGTTTTATATATCAAAATTCTAATACAATATAGTTGCTGCTTGGTTCTGTGGTTCAATGAAAGGTTGGTACAATGCCTAAGATAAAAATTCTATAAAGTCCTTTAAGAAGATTCTTAACTCACTTGTATAATAGATCTCTCTCTCTCTCTCTCTCTCTCTCTCTCTTTAGTTGCTAAGTCATGTCTGACTCTTGCAGCCTCATGGACCGTAGCCTGCCAGGCTTGTTTGTCCATGGGATTCTCTAGGCAAGAATACTGGAGTGGGTTGCCATTTCCTTCTTCAGGTGTATAATAGATAATATACATTAAATAATAAAGATTACATATGAAGTACTCAAGAATATAGTTGAATAGCTGAAGTTAAATATTTCTACAACTTGCCTGGTGGCCTTAAAAAATAACTTCACTAATTCTCCCCATCACCAGACCTAATCTAGTTCTATCCTTATAAGAAATATTGTCTATACCCTACTGCTAAAATGGTACGACATTTCACCCTGTGCATGCTGAAGAATATCTCAAAATGGAAATTCAGCCATAGAGGGAATATTATCAATGTGTCTGAAAGTGGAGGGAAATGACCAAAAGTTGGAAGGAAAGAGAAAATCAATTCATTGGTGAGGGAATAAATTCATTCAAGCAGCATAGCTTAGACTTCTACCATTTGCTCTGTATCTGGTACCCAAACAATACATTAAAAAAAAAACTATTTATCCTTCATGGCAGCCATGGAGACAGACACCAACTATGATATGACCTGAGCCTTATATTGTTAAATATTCTGTGCAGGACTTATAATCATAAAATTTTGAGCAGAGAGTCAAGTCTAAACATAATATTGTATATTGCTATTCTTTGAGGAGAAAACAGACTTAAAAATTTTAAGATGGTAAGGCTGTTGTAAGGATAACAAAAAGTTCTATTGGTTTTTCTCTAAAACTTTCTTTACCCCAAATATAATCTATTTTCCAAACACTACACAAAGCCTTGCTTTTATGGTGAAGACTGCCAGATTAAATACAGGATGCCTAGTTAAATTTAAACTTCAGCTAAATGATGCATATTTTTTTAGTATTAAGTATGTTCCACATATTGCATGGGACCTACTTCTCCTAAAACTTATGCATCATTTATCAGAAATGCAAATGTCACTAAGCATCCTATATTTTTATTTGGTATTTTTAAATTTAATATGGTGGAGCTTCCCAGGTAGTGTGGTTGGTAAAGAATCTGCCTGTCAGTGCAGGAGACACAAGAGATGTGGGTTTGATCCCTGGGTCGAGAAGATCCCCTGAAGGAGGAAATGGCAACCCACTCCAGTGTTCTTGCCTGGAGAATTCCATAGACAGAGGAGCCGGCAGGCTATAGTCCGTGGGATTACAAAAAGTCAGGCACAACCAAGCACACGTACACACAACCCTATTTATAGGAGCACCTATCCAATCACCAGACTCCCCACTTTGAGTTCACTTTATGTGGTTTTAATGAATGCAATGGATCAAACACTGACTGATACAAAGCAGTCTATTCAGCCTCATGTTTACCACAACATTGTTTGTCAAGGCCTGTAGACTTGGACAGCTAAGTTCCCAGCTCACTTTTCTAAACTACTTCGGTTAACAAAATGTGACCTTTCTATCCTCCTCTTCTCCTGAAGGAAACAGAAATTTTCTAAAGGGATAAAAATATCCAAAATTAAAAATGACTATGAACTATTTCAGAATCTTGAGGCTGTCAATACTTGATGCTTTTAAATAGTTGTCATGGTTCACCCTAGACGCATCTGCATATTTCTGTGGTTTTTTTCATGGTGTGTAGTGAACTTTGATATCTTTGGGGAATAAAAGAACTCTCTATCTGTCTATCTACACATATATATTTAACAATGCAAGTTACTGTTATATAAATGTAGGCTGTTGTCAATTTCAGTTCCCTGCCATATCAAAAGAACAAAGCAGGCAGGAAGAGCAAGAGGATGATCTAATATGCCTACGCTAATAACAAACTCAGTGTCCTAAATTGGCAATGGCAGCCCTCTTCTGCGGAGATTGTTTTTAACACCATCAGTAGACATTTTAAAAAATTGGATGGTGACAGGAAGAGTACATTTTAAATTGTCAACCTTCATGATGTCCTTTTGAAGAACAGCAATTACATAACTCAGGGAGCTTTATTTTGCATTTGAAAAAAATACATATATCTAAAGGAGTCTGCAGAGTTGTGCAAGACTCCATATCCTGAATTCTTTGTAGAAAATAAAGCTCCTTATTTTTTCCTATAATCTTTTTTTTTTACTCACTTCCTAGTTAAGGTGGGTATCAATATTAAGTAAGTAGTACAGAATTAAAACTGCTTTGGATTTAAATTATTAACAAATTCATTTTAAAAGACTTTTGACCACATGCTACTTCTTAACCATATTTAAAGTCCAGTTTTTAATTTTCTAAGGGTGGCATACTTTTTTTTTCCAACTCTATGGCATTAAAAAGTTTACTTATAGTATTCTAGTNCTTTGGATTTAAATTATTAACAAATTCATTTTAAAAGACTTTTGACCACATGCTACTTCTTAACCATATTTAAAGTCCAGTTTTTAATTTTCTAAGGGTGGCATACTTTTTTTTTCCAACTCTATGGCATTAAAAAGTTTACTTATAGTATTCTAGTATTTTGTTTAAGTTTTAAATTGTTTCCTCTTGGGCAATGACAGAATAAGTTTTTATCACACAGAAGTCATTTGTTCTTTTTCTGCTAATTCTCATCTTTTAAAAAAAATTTTTTTAGAAAAAAAAAAACTCTTTAAAAAATCCAGACAATGCCAAGAGAAATGCATTTCAAGTACCCTAAATAGTTAATGTATTTTCTAAATGAATGATTTAAAATAGCTATTAAAGGAGAGGAAATGAGCTTAGGTTTCTAGTAATGACTTCTCCTCTTCAAAATGAAATCTGTAAATCCCTGATTGCAATTCCAAATCCCCAAAGGACCAGCAGTTCTGGGACCAGGGCTCACTGGCTTTATGTCTAATAGCACCAGATAAGTAGTATGATTTTTATATATGTAATTTGGGAGAATATTCAGAATTTATAGTCCTGGAGACAATTTATGAATGAATTTCCTTTTTAAAGTACATTATTCTAAAAATCAACTTTTCCATCCCGATTGTAAGCAAAGCACACAGGAATGTGGGAGGCATGGATATATACACAGAGAGACATATATATATATATATATATATATGCATGCACACACATGCACGAACTATAAGTACCATTTTATTCATAAGAGCATAATGATTCGGCCTGTGATTGTTAATAAAAATGCATTTCTAACCATCAAATTTGAGTCTATTATTCTAAGTTAATTGCATTTGCCCTAAAGAGACTTACAGCTGGCTGTCAGCCTGTTTGTGTCAGTTTCATTTTATTCATCAGTCAATCTTGTCTCCTCTTCTTTTTATATTCCATATATTGATCAAACAGATTTGTTAGCATCCCTCCACAGCTTTCACATCATCAAAAAATTAAAAAATAACCTTGATTTTATCATCAAATGCATTTGATGACTTCATTCATTTGTGGGCTATCTTCACTGCTATTTCAGCAGCAAATAGATACCCTGTGGACAGGCCCATAAGACTGCCATTAAATCTAACAGATGCAACTCACTCAAAGAGGCCCCGAGAAAAAGTCAGGCAAGAGGAAGTTTACACAGTAGTGGTCCGCGGCACCTCCGCTTTTCAGTTGGAATAGAGATACACATCCACCGTAAACATTAGTTCTTTACTGGAGTGTACTATGCAGTAAAAAGCATCTTGTTAAAATTCATCCTCAGAGTAGAATGTACTATGAGGTGGTGAAGTGGATTAAAGAAATAAATGGGCACCATGTTCCCAATGGAGCCAAAGAAAACCAGTGGGTGAAACAGAAGAGCAGGGAGGTTAGGGTAGAAACGTAGTTAAGGTGAAAATCTGTGAAGAATTAGAATTTTACTTATGTGAGTCAAGTTGCTTAGAGGGGAGATAAAAGGCATCACAGGGTGAGGAGATAATTAGCTGATCAGAAGCAAAGCAGTTTAAAAGGTGACCCTTACCTCCTCTGTTACTCAGTCTAAGAAACTATAGACAATTATTACAGTATTTTCTCCAGGGATGTGTGATACAGTTTCTCCATATATCCTCTAAGACACAAAGCTCTCTCAGCATTGTCACTGCGTTGCCTGAGTTCAGTACTTTTTATGGAAATTCCTTACATCACGCCAGCCTTGTCTTTCAACCTTGCTTTAGATCAGTGATTCTCAAATGGGGTGATTTCTCGCTCCCCAGGGGACATCAGGAATAAATACCTGCAGATGCTGGGGGAAGGTGTTACTAACATCTGGTGAGTAGAGGCCAGTGATGTTGCTATACACCCTGCAATGCACAAGACAGTACCCACCAGAAAGAGCTATCCAGCCCCAGAGGAGAACAGAGCCAAAGTTAAGAAACCCGGCTTCAGATGGCTGACTGAAATCCAGTTAAAGCTACAAAACAAAAACTACATCACAGTTCAGCAGCCGTGCAGTGAGGAGGATTTAGCAACTCTGAGAAGCAGAGAGCAGTCCAGCTATTGCACACAGAATTTCACACTCACCTATTAAATAATACAATTCATTACCCAGACCCCTGGAACAGTGGAGCAAAATACAACCCCGATGTTAAGGAGAACAAAGAAAAATGAAAATCATTGCTTGATAGAAGATATTTCAAAGACTTCCAAGACAAACCAACTGAAAAATCCCCAATAAAAAGACTCAGCAAGAAAATTGTGTCACAGCCCCAATCCTCAACAGACCTTAACAAGATGTTCATGAGCCAAAGACTCATGTCTGCAGAAGACAAAAGACATAGGAGACAATATAGTCTAGAGAAGGATTATCGTTAAGAGGCAGGAGAAAGATAAAATGGATTCCTCCACCTTACAGTTAGAACTCCTAAACAGAATAAACAGAAATGGACTCAAAACCATGTTACAGTAACTGTTAAGTCTTTCTGCTCTTGGGAAATTAATATTTAGGTTAGACTCGGGGCAATATTTTTAAAATGTTTTTTTGATGAGTGCTTTTACCCCACCTGACTAGACACCCCTGCCTGGCACAGATGGCCAAGACATTTGCTTTTTTAAATACTCCATATTTCCACAGCCACCCACCAGACAAAAATTAGATTACCAATGCTTGTGTAAACTTTCCAAGCTCTGACACAATAAGATTCCAGGAAATGTACATGCACGGCTAAAAGAAGCATTATACATAATGCACTGTAATTCCAACAGACAAGTTGCTATCTTCGATAGATATACACATTTTCCATGCCAAACACATGAACGTCAATACATTTTTCTCAAGTTAAAATGGAAACCATTTAACAGATATAATGGGCACAATGAATTTCATTTTGCATTACTAATGCAGCAGAGGAGGAGGGAAGCTTTGGCAAGGACTGCAGTAAGACCAAGAAAAACAGGAAACAACTTAGAACCTAACGTGGCTATACAAGCTATTGCCCTAAAATGTAGTCATGGAANTAACAGATATAATGGGCACAATGAATTTCATTTTGCATTACTAATGCAGCAGAGGAGGAGGGAAGCTTTGGCAAGGACTGCAGTAAGACCAAGAAAAACAGGAAACAACTTAGAACCTAACGTGGCTATACAAGCTATTGCCCTAAAATGTAGTCATGGAACCCAAGGGCAACCGAGACTTCATAGTCTCAAAACTCTAAGTTCATATAAACAAATTTTTGACTTACGGGGAAAAAAGTAAAAAAAATGGACAAAAGAGTGGTTGCATTTTTGGAAAAAGGTCACCATGTTTGTTTGTTTTTTAACCACCATTCCCGAAGAGATGTTATCACGACCAACTTGAATTTAGGGGAGATAAATTGGAGGTGAAGGAATTAAATGACGTGTCCATGACATGGACACGTGTCCATAAAAGGGAGTTAGAAAAGTAATCCAGGAGCCTAAATCCCTAGCTTCTGCTTTTACAACTGGAAGTACGTATCCCCCAAGACTCCTGTTCATCATTGTTAAAAAAATAAAACACCAAAAACAGCATTTATTTCATTGGCCCTTACCTTTGTCTTTTTGGCACCTAAAATAGTTTATTTCAGTCACTACACACCAAAGAATTTTTTTGGTGCTGTCTACAAGATTTAAATAGTAAATTCTGAAGCTTTAGACAAATGCTGTTATTTAGACAAATGCTATTCAGACAAAGCCATTTAAAATAAAGGTTTTGAGCACAGAGTTACTGCAGTCAGGCAGCCCTCACTTCCAACCTCATGTCGCCAACACAGTTTAATGGGCAAGCTGAGTGAATTTGAGAAAATTCTGTTACCAGAGTTTCAGTTTCTCTATCTGTAAAATGGGTGTATATTAATATTTTTTGGGGGGTGTCAGACAGTGAAAGTCACTCAGTTGTGTCCGATTCTTTGTGACTCCAAATTCTCCAGGCCAGAATACTGGGGTGGTTAACCTCTCCCTTCTCTAGGGGATCTTTCCAACCCAGGGATCAAACCCAGGTCTTCCGCATTGCAGGCAGATTCTTTACCAGCTGAGCCACAAGGGAAGTCCAAGAATACTGAAGTGGAGAGCCTATCCCTTCTCCAGTGGATCTTTCCAACCCAGGAATCAAATCGGGGTCCCCTGGATTACAGGGGGGTTCTTTACTAACCAAGCTATCAGGAAAGCCTTTTCTTAAGGAAGGGACGGAAGGGGATTACATGAGATCATGTGTAAAACAGGTTAATTAACTGCAGTAATGTCTGGCAGTGGGCTTCGTTGGTGGCTCAGTGATAAAGAAACTGCCTACAGTAATGGACAGGGAAGCTTGGCCTGCTGCAGTCCATGGGGTCACAGAGAGGCGGACATGACTGAGCGACTGAACTGAACCAATGTAGGAGATGCAGGTTCGATCCGTGGGCTGGGAAGATATCCTGAAGAAAGAAATGGCAAGCTACTCCAGTATTCTTGCCTGGGAAATCCCATGGACAGATGAGCTTGGTGAGCTACAGTCCATGGGGTTGCAAAAGAGTCAGACACAATTTAGGGACTCAACAACAACAAACTCTAGCAGCAGAAGGGGCCCTTTCCAGGGGTCAAGTCTATGCTTCCACAGCTTCCAGGTTCTGTGAACCAGGATAAAAGCTCAGTTCAATCGCTTCCAAAATGAGGGTAATAACAGTACTATCTAAAACAATAATATATATAATAATACCAATAATATATAGGATTGCTACAAGGATGAAAATGAGATAAAAATAGTGGACTTACCAATTTCTAACTTAAAGCACCTTGCATTTTATCCACAATCATGTTTCCAGCATATTTACAAAGAGGATTTAACATCTTTAGTATCAGGCACCAAAATAATTGATGAAAGGGTCTCAAAATGTAAATGGAAAGAAACCAATTGGAGAAAAAACATAAGACATTCTTCATTATGTTTATCATTGAGTTCCATCAAGGACTTGCATTTCTTTGGTTTTCTTTTTCTCTTAGAAAATAAAAAGCACATCTCAACTCAGTGAAGCTTTAAAAGTGGATATATGACAATATTTAAAAAGATTTGACCTAGCAATTCTTTAGAAAAACTCCTGCTTCCAGAAACTGATGACTTTTTTGGCTAATGTGCAGATGTGGTACTTCATGTAATGACAGAAGCCAGTACCACCACAGTCGGTCCCGTGGCCGAAAACGATGTGCCAGCAAATTGGTTACGAGGTGTAAAAAACGGTGGACACAAAAAGTGAAGAATATCTTTGACTGTGAAAGGTCAAGATGACTTAGTAAGCTATTAACTTGGCTCATTTTTCAAATGATGAATCAACTTTTATGAGAAAAATTCAGTGTTTTCAAACTGCTTATCAAGATCCTAATTCTGTCATCATAAAGACGTATATAACTCAAAATTTTAGAATACCACTTAGTATGTTAATTGTTAAATTACAGTGATGTGAACTGGAATATGAAGATAAGTCAAACCTTCAACTTGTTTCGCTCTTCCGATGCAGAATAAACTTTTCCAAATAAGGGGCTTCTAAGGTGCACAATGTTTAGCCAGATAAAAAATAAAACAGATTGGTATGATAGTCAGCAATAGAAAGAGAAACAAATTAAGTACTTATAATTAAAGCTTGAGGAATGAAAGAATTCACACTTTCTCAGAGCTATTATTTCAGACAGTCTGGTGTCAGAATTAAAAGCCAACCAGTGCATCTGTTTATATTGCCAAGGATTTTCACAGTAAGAAGGGCTAGGAAACACATATTTTTTAATTAGGGTCCAAATCCCAAAGAACACCAAAAAAATAGTATGTCAAAAATAAATGTTCTTGTGATTTGTATTGTCCAATGTCCAAACAAAGACAAAAAATTATGTTTCTTACTTCTCCTTCACAAACACAAGTGAAAGAAAAAAAAAAAGTAATTCTGTTGCTTTGGCCACAGACTCCTTTTTTTTTTGTTGTTATTCTGCTTGCTTCTGGCTTAGCTACTGCTTTTCTTTCCCAGGATGAAATAATATAGGAAAAGCTGATTAAGGAAGGTTTCATTCACAGAAAGGTTCACCAAGATGGCTCAGTTACCAATCCTTAAAAGTTGAATTACAGTGACATCCTAAAATGACCATTTTACACTTCAAAGTACATCTCCTATCTGAAAACTGTGAGTTAACTCTTTGCTTATCTTGAGCTCTGAATTAAAGGAAAGTCCTCTTTAAAATACACACTGATAGAGTGAGCCCCATAATACTCAAATCTCCCATTAGCTTAGTTTTACTTCTCACCAGCAAAATTTCAGGTTATTTCCTGCAATTTCAAAGATCACTCTTTGGTCAGTAGAAAAAAATATATTAAAAAGTAGTATTCCAGATACAGAAGTGAATAGACTTCTTTCCCTCATCTATTTATTCAACAGATATTAACTGATCATCTATTATTTGTCATATGCTGGGTTCATTGTTGGGAAAGACGTCAGTGCATATAGCATATAATCACAACCCAGGGTGTTACAATTTCTAATAGGAGAAGTATAGAGTTCTGAGAAGTGTGTACCAGCAGAAGTAGACTAGGATAGATTTGAGAGATGATCGGCCCTCATATCTTTTATTTGACAGAGAAGGAAGCCTAAGATCTAGAAAGACTGAACTTCATAACCACAGAGCTCTTCAGTGGAAAAATACATATATATCATAGAACTAGAATTAACGTCTCCAAATTCAAATCTCAAATTCCCTGTAGACCAATATCCTTCTCTCCAGAACATAATTTCCCCCCAAACAATAATGCCAAACCATGAATGTCAAAGCAGTTGACTAAAAGTTAGAAATGTGCTTTGAGACCTGAGTCAACATTCTTCCTAACTGTATGACATTCCAGATGGGGGAGAGGGAGCACTCAGAGGTCAGACCCAATTGGATCCTAATCTTAAACTGACCACATCTAACCAGCCAGTGACCTTCAGCAAAGCACCTAATCTGAAAATCATCTTGATTTTTTAAAAAATCTTCTAAGTCAGGATCTGTCATGAAAGAGTTGAATTGAGTAGAAACTCAATTCACATACATTTTTGTCCCCTCTTCTCATTCAAGTAAATTGAATAAAACTGATGAAAGACCAGGTCACCAAAAACCACATCTCAGTTTTTCTTATCAGACATTTCAGCACAAAATCCAGCCTCCAATTTCTAATCTGTGAATGTTTTAGGAGTTAGAAAGCAGAGACTAAACAACTGAAGTTAGAGAATTTCATCAGCATACATCTTGTAAAAAAGAGATGGGAAGGAAACAAAATCAGATAAATATTTAAAGTTATTTAAACCTCCTACATAATGTTGCGAGCCTTTTTCCAATATGGAAACCCAAGTAGCATAGGTAAAGGTAGCTTATAGATTCTCATATCTAGGATCTCCAAAAGAAGATGAGTTTCAGGAGTAAGTGAAACCTACTCAAATGACACTCAAATTCCAGGCACTCAAATGACAAAGTCAGTGCCCTGCTTTGATGGTTATTTGGCTCCCTGTTTTAGCTTTATTCTCAGATTTTCATACAACTCAAGAAAGACAACTTATCAGTTATCTTCAACCTCACAAAAGAGGAGAGAACTCTCACTTTCAGGGAACAACCTGACTGGTACTACCTGATTCTTAGAGCCATCCCACAAAACACCACCATGGCTGGGTTTCACAGGATGTGGGTTACCATGTCTCTGCACAGAAGAGGGACGGACAAGACCATTCCACTGAAACTATGTGGAACAGGTCTTCTTTTGGAGAGTGGGGTTCTCTTCCCTGAAAAAAAGGTAAATGGATCCTGGAAAGACCAAAAAAAAAAAAAGGATATTCGTGCAAATAATTATTTTTAATTTCCTTTCTTTTAGGATTATCCAGTTCAATTCAAAGTCCTCTGGAAGACCCTGGTAGGTTCATTTGACTTCTTTGTAATAGCTTCCTATACTAGATAATGGGCATTTTGGGTGTAATGTGTTAGGGGAAGGACTCCATCTTTGTCAGTGGCCAAAGCACTGGCATACACATCATCACACATCTGCATTATTCAAAGTATACCACAATCATATTTTTCTTGAAGGTGCTTATAAGCCTATCTCTACATACATGTTACATAACAAAAGTTGAAAAATCATGTTCTCATGTATACATTACACTGATTCAGGGTCTTCCTATTTAAGACCCTGTGTTTAGCTTTAAGGGATGAAAAAAAGCTCAGTTTCTGTCCTTGAAGGATTGAGCAACTTCTCTAAAAAATCACTTTAAGCTAGAATTAGCCAAGAGGACCCCATGCATAACTAACATTTGAGCTGGGTTTGGGGGAGTAAGTAGAAGTTTCACTGTTAGGCCTGTACAAAGAGGCCAAGACAGAAAATGTGAAATGTGACTTCTCATTTACTTAAAAGATGACACAGATAAATGGGGAATAAATAGTAAGGGAGCTTTTAAACATTCAGCAATGAAAGTCTGCCTAATATGTCATGGTGCTCCTGTAGGAGGCTATACTGGGCCACAGTCCTTTAGGAGGAGGTTGGGCTAAAGGAACAAGACATATCAATGAGGGAGGAAAAAGCCAGCATCACGTTAACAAATGCAGTATGGCCCATTTACTTTAAGTAAGCATCAGACATGTATATGTTCATCAATTTAGATGAAAAATCTAGAAAAGAGTTATCCCCAACCGAATATAGGAACCATCTCCATAAAGAGGAGTAAGAAAGAAGCGAGGAACAGGGGTTAAGTGAGAATTTTGCTTCTCTTTTACACTTCCATATTGCTTGAGCTCTTTTTTTCCACAATAAAATTGTAACTATGTGTTGCTTGCTTAAAGTATAAATATTGTTTATATAAAAGGGCGTTTTGATTAAAATAAGGGTCAAAAAAAAACCACTGGCAGGATAAGAAGTGTGGAGTTGTAAGAATTACAGTTCTTGTTATTTTTGGTTGTCAATAGGGCAGGTAGCTAAAAACCTGAGCTATACATTAGGAAAAATAACATTTGGTAGATGGGAATATCATTAAGCCAATCAACAGACAGGCAGGTAGGACTCTTTGGAGGCCATGACATATATTTTGTATATGTATATACAAATTAAACAAATATATATACTTTATACTTGAAATATACACATATTTATATACTTGAATTATATAATTTATATACTTTGAATATATATATATTTGAAAGGACCTTACTTTCTCAACCAGGGATTGAACTTGTGTTCCCTACATTGGAAGTGTGAAGTCTTAACTACCAAACCACCAGTGAAATCCCACAAATATATTTTATATAGCAGACTCTTCCAAATATATATAATGAATATATTAAAATGAATAATAAGAGTTAGGGAGAGAGAAGGCAGACTAGTTCTTTTCTGAATATAGTGATTTTAAGATATGCAAGAAATGCCTTTTGGGATGCTTGCTTGGGAAATGTCTTAAAGACAACAAACATATCTGGATGTGGAGGGCACAACAAGCCGAGTCTGATTTCAGTTTAGATGTGGCGGTAATCTACATGAAGAAGAGAGGTGGAGTAATAAATGATATCAAAGGTCATCAGGAAACAAATGAGGTCAGCAAGGGAAAGAGTGAAGAGAGCCTAAGACAAGGCTTTGAGAAAGATCATCCATTAAGAGAAACAATGTACTGGCTCATTCATTCACCTTTTTTTTCAAGGATCCTGAGCCTAACACTGTAAGTTTCAAGTATAGAATACAGTGGTGGAAAATGGCCTAGTGACTGCCCACAGGCAGCTTCTATCCACTGCAATGTAAACATCCACTAACATTAACTGAGCACTTAATGACTTCGCAATGGCACTGAAGTATCATATCAATCTTTAGAGCAGTGTTGTCTTATCTCCACTCAAGTGGCAGGGACTTGATTTGATGACCAAGTTTGTTTGCTTCCACAACCCATACACCTGTGTAACATTGTGAAGTGGCCAGCCAAGGGGTCGTAGAAGAAATATCAGAATGGGGGGGTGGGGGCAGAAAAAACAACAACAACAACAACAGCATTCTCTGCTAAAAAAAGACAGGGTCAGAGTCATGGACCTGAAGAGCCATGTTATCAAGGAGGGAAGAAACTGATGAGAGATCATTGATTTGATTATTAGAAAGTCATCTATTCATTTATTTTTTCACTCAACCAATATGCATTAAGCAGCTAGCATGTACTACGACAAGGACTTTGAAAGATCAGTTTTACTTGGTGGGGATAGAAGCCATTTGTGAAGGATCAAGAAATGAGTAGATAGTAAAGTCACTTGTGCTCAGGACCCCTCTGAGTAATTGGGTGATGGAAAAATTACCTTAAGAGGGCTTTTCAGGCAATAGCACACCTAAGTTGGCCTGCGGAGGCAGGACAGAGTCAGTAGAGAGAGTGAAAATACAGGGAAAGGGGATCATGGTGAATAAAGATGCATCCTGTCGACGGAGGAAGATGAGGAGATGCAAACTCCTGATACAAAAGGTCATGTTGAAGAGGAGAAGGACCCATTTTCCTCTCCTAGGGAAAAAAAAAAGGAAATATAAAGGAAAGGATAAATGCTGCTGCAAAATGCAATCGTAGGACACTGTACCAGTAAGATTTTATTTGCACATGTTTGGACAGTGGTTCTCAACCCTGGCTACATACTAGAATCATCTTGGCAGTTGTTACAAACGGTGATGCTTTAGACTGAACTCCAGACCAATTAAACCAGAAAAAAATGTGAGCTTTCTTCAGGCTGAGGATATCCAAGGCTGTAAAGGGGACTTGGCAAGGTGTGACTAGGTGGGGAGAGCAGGGAGGCATTACTTGAGCAAAATCTGTAAGGCTAGGAACCAATAAAGAAATTAATTTGCCAAAATAAAGTAAAGAAGAACTGGTGGGGGAGGGGGGGAGGTGAAACAGCAACCCTGCTATATGTGTAGATCACAAAGGATCCCTATAAATTTTCAAACTACTGCAAAGCAGATACATGTGCATCCCATTATATACAACCATAACCTGTATTAAGCACAGGTCATATCAGGACTACTCTCTTTTGTATTTCCAATTTCTATCAGAATCTCTAGCATGCAGTAAATACTCAATAAACATTAGGTAAATGAACGACTTAATAAACAAATGTGTAACTCAGATGGCAGCACAACCCTCTCTTCAAGTGCCTAGAGTCCTTGAAAAAAGCAAAATTGTCTCATACTCAATCCCAACTCTCCTACTATAAATACCTTCCATGTCTGAGATCTACATGGGGTCTAACAGATTTTAACCAAAGTTTAAAGAAAACAAAGGGGAGAAGGGCTTTATCAGCAAAACTTACANAAAAAAAAAAAAACGCCATCTCTGAATCTCTAAAAGTGAAACTTTTTTGGGGGGCAGCCTAATATCAGTTATAAAACAGGCAATTTCTTCCAAGATATTAAAAAAATGCTAAAAATGAGTGACTTTTTGAATTAAATTCTAATTAGAAGATTTTTATCAAGATTTTTTCATTCATTTACTGTGAAAATAATATAACATTTTCTTCAGTATATTTGCATTATTTTCCATTTGAGATAAGCATTTATCTCTAAAAAAGTAACAAAACTCTTTATAACAAAACTTCTAAAACTTAAGGGTAGTAAAGACTACTGTTAGTACCTTATTCAGTTCCAAATATATAAATACAAAATATTTCACATGAAATCTGAATAACTGTGGTGACCTATTCAAACAGACATCATTACAGTTTCTCCTTTGCGTTGCTATATTATGAATATTAATTATTATATGTACTATGAATATTATTATCAGCCTATTTAGTCTACTATATCATAGGCAGGGCACCATAACAATTAAAAGCTCATCTTCTTTTTTGGACCCAGACTTCCTGAGTATAAATCCCAGCTTCGCCATTCAGTCTTTGCAATTACAGTTCATGATTTATATTACCTATCTGTGCCTCAGCATCCTCATATGTAAAATGTAGATAGCAATAGAGCTTAGCCTACAGAGTGTGGTGAGGACAAAGCTTACTTTCCTTTCAGTTCATCCTCCATACTGGCATTTCTAAGACAGACACATGATCTTGTTTTATTTCTGCTTAAAATATTTATTTTAGGCACTAAACAGGAATTAAGGGAACTTGGATATAGTCTGTGTGTTCAGGGGTAAGGGGTTGGGAATCTATATTATATGTCTGTGTATGATGCATTTCTCCAAAGAAAGGGTCCATATGTTTCCTTGGGATTCATTCCCCTTAAATCAATTACCACTACCCAATGGCCTAAGTCTAAAATCCATAGGTAAACATAAAAACTCCACCATAACTCCCCTAATCCTTCTTCTCACTTTTGCTTATTCCTCCCCCATGTTCTTACTATGCTCTGCTAAATACTAGTTTTCACACTTCTGTGTTTTATAGATTTTTTTTTCTTCCTTGAATATCAATGGCCACCTGGCAACTAAATACTAATTTTTTGAGATCCAGTGAAAACGTCATCTCTTGTAGATATCTATCTACGTTACACCAAGCATTATTAAAAATCCCTGAATTTGCATCTGCAGAACTGTGTGCATGCCCCTATTATCCATTTGTCATATGCTACTGAAGTCATATGAATGCCTGACACTCCACTGAAGGGTAAACTTAGAAGACAGGCACCAGGTCTTATTCATCCCTGTGTATCTACAAACAATGAGTGCATTGTTAAGTACTTTATAAATAACCCATAAATGTTTCTCAAAAGAATGAGTGAATTACTGACTGTTGTCTTGCTTCAGATTCATCTGTTAGGTAGATACTACATGATATTTTCTGAAGGATCTTTTTTTTATCAATGTTGGTTAATCTACATGAATGCCATATTTATGAATTCAGGCGTAAGATGTTATATTTCACACTCTTTCTAAAGTGTTTTAAATCATGTACGTACCATATAAAAAATAATTTGATAGTTGGTGATGGAACAAAAATTTGATAGCATGATTTTATGTCCTAGGAGGTCAACACTCTTTCTATTAGTAACATGTTTCTAAATGGGACACCTTGAAGCTATTTCAACAAAACCACCACCACACATTGATATCTTGAACTGAGCACAGCAGTGCTACAGTAAAAACCAGAGAAACAGGGAGAACTGATGCAGAAGCAAATGACATATGTTTAAAAGCCATACAACGTCTAAAGTACTTCTCCTTTATATTAAGTATATTTTCATTCCACTGTTTCATTTTCATGGATTCAAAACATCAAACTTCTTTTGATCCAGAAGAGGAACAGAGTTTTCTTGCAAACGTATGAAGAAGCTAGGATTAGGCATGCTTCTGGCATCTTCCCTTTTTCGGAAAACAGAATTTTGAAGCAAGAAGAGCATAAACAGAACATACTGACTCTTGACACACCATTGCATTCTTCAACTAGAATAATAAAAATTTGCAAATGAACAAAAGAGTGGGAGGCAGATATCTGATTTACAATGTTTTTGAAGTAAAGAACACTATTAAAAAAAAAAGGATCCATTGAATAATAAAGCATTGTTAACCAAGTCGTGACATTTCTATTCTAGTGATGACTTGAACAGCAGAACTGCACACAGGCGCCTTGTGCCATTTTCGAAGTGGGAGGAAGACATATAATTATAATTCTTACATTAATGACAATTCAAGAAAATCTGGGGAAAAGTTTATTCAAAAACATATTGACATATCAGTATTATAAATTACTTTCTCTTATTAACCTGCCCCCCTCAAAATTCTTTGGTTGGCTAGCTCATCATGGCACAAAAAGGTATTTCAGGAAAAGAGAGACCTACCTTGAAAATCTTTTTATTGCACTGAAAAATATCTACCATAGATTTATTCTGTAGCTCACTCAACATATGAGATATATGAGAGAAATATGTTTCCAAACAGTTTTAACCTCCATTGTCTTGAGAGCACGTATCAACTCTGTCACATCACTTATCGAAACCTTGCATTTAGTCAAAGCTAATGAATCTGTTTTAATACCCTTAGCAAAAGTCAAAGAGGATATAATATTATGTTTTCACTTAACATACATTTTTCTTCCATTTCCTTTCTTTGTTGGGTGGTTAAGAGGGGGGAAATACTGCAAAAATTACAGTGATGTTATCAACTGCAGTGTTTTAACAGAGAACAGAACTGGAAATGGCATGTTGCTGAGTGAACTTCTAAATGAATGCAGGAGAAAAAAAAAAAAAACCCACAGATGGATGGATTTTCTCTTGGTGTTTATCTCCACTGAAGTCTCAGAGAGTAGACTCCCAAGTGTTGAAGGAAGCTCTCTAACTGACCCCATTACTGCCTTGGGCACTGGTGAAGGTGAAGGGGCAGTTGTAAAGTCAGCCTCTGAGTAAGCGCTGCAGAAATTATAGGGTTGTGTTAAATGCATCCTCTGCAGGGTGCTTCCCTATCTTCAGAGGACACACTCATTAAGTGCTGCCAATGAGAAAACTAAGCATTTTTCTCTATAAAAAGTGCCCCTTTTTGTGGAACATCTAGAGCCTACCCAAAGGGCTTCCAGTCTAGGTGGGAGAACATAATAAAGCAAAACACCTCCATCATTGAGGCATCAGCCTGAAGGAGTGAGTCGTTGCTACATATCCACCAGGGTCACTCACCCACCATCATAACATGCTCCCGAGACCGAGCAAGAAGGCAGGGTGCCTGATCCAAGCAGAATGTGACAGAAGGGACGCTGAATCAGTATGCAAAAATGCTCACTTACAAACTTAGAAGAAAACATATTTATGCTATTTCTTGCAATTTGCTAATCCCATTTCATCCACACTCAATTATTTTTTCCCTCTGCCTATTAGTTATAAAGATACACATGAAGATTTGGTTTCTACATAAACCTGGTGCTTTCTACAATGTCTCCTATGATAAAGAATAAAGATACATGGGAGAAATATATAAAGACTAGAGATATTGCACTCTTGTATTGTGTCTATTCAATATAGAGAGTGTATCAGCTTAGTCAAACAAGAAAGAAAACCACAAGGATGAGGGAAGAATGTACACAAGTCAGATGGAGTAAAAGGTACCACAGAAAGAAGCACCATAAAAGGTCCAAGACTGGGTCTCAAAAAGTGATAAAAGTAAATTATCACTGAGGGAGAAGAAAATATCAAAAGAACCCAAAGAGGCCTCATGTTCATTTGCTCATTTTAATGTGAATTAAGTTGACTGCATGTAATTATGTTGACCTGGTTCTGTCCTAAGCTGCTCTTAAAACCGGGTAGTATGTTGGGAAAAGAAATATTTCAGAGTTAAGTTCTGGTGATGAATCTAGGACAGGGCTCCAGGCTTTAAGCCTCTTTATGACAGTACGAGAATTTAATAGATTTCTCATTTCCTAGGAGAGGAGAATTCTCATCTTTAGTAATTGAGTCACTGCAATTAGTTTCCTTGAAATCTAGAAAAGTAACTTTTTCTCGGAAAGGAAAAGAGAATCATTTCTAATTCTAACTCAAACATCTTCTTAAACATATGTGTGCCCAAAGTATTGGATGAAAGTCTTTATTATCAGTGCTCTGCACTTATCTCAGCTGATTTTAAGGAATCTGTGCAGAGATAGATGGTAACAAGAGAGAAAACTTCAGTTAGAACAAACTAGGTTTGAATCTTTGACAAGCTGCTTCACATCTCTGAATTTCAGTTGCCTTGTGACTCATAATAGGTACACACAAAGTTTTGAGAACCACTCTTCTAGATATTATAAAATGAGATCTGCATGGGCTCATGCCCACAAGATGTATAAATGAGGCAAAATTACCCTCTGGACTCAACAAGCTGATCACCTGTAAAGATACTCCTCTCAGAGTAACCTTAACAAGAGCAAATATACTTCCTTTAAAACATCAGCACTATCTTCTGATGACTTATGGAGCTCTCTCAGAGAAAGAAAAAAAAAATCTTCTTTCCAGTCTGCCACAATTACTGAACTGGAATCCGTGGGTATATTTATACCTGTTTCAAACAAAGTATGGTTGGCTCATTACAAGTTTAAATATTCCATTAGCTAAGTGGTAAGGAAGCTCGTGTAAACCAGCAGGCCCTATGGTTCCACCTTAAGTATTATTCCTTTAGAATTTCTGTTACTGTTTTCAACCTTTTGAGCTCTTGCAAATGTATCTGGCATTGAATTAAAGCGAGATGAATCCAAAGCAGATGCAGCAGTAGTAAAGAATTGCTTTGTTGAAAACCTACCCATTTAACCTACTAAACTGTAAGCACATAGACACAAACAAATCCATAAATATCAATTATTTTAAATGCAGTTTTATATAATTAATTTGACAGAAATACAAATGCCAATGTACTCTTAACAAAGAGCTAAAATGACTAGTTTCATCTTTACGGCACTATAAAAGCATTTCAGAAGCTGAGAACCTAGAATCTCAAAGAGTCTTCATCTCCAATGACTAAGAACAAATTTTACCCAAACTCTCAACTCTTCATGGCTGTAACTGTTCTATTTAAGTTCTTGGATTTCCAAAGTAGTGGTTCTTTGTTTTATAAACCTTGGGGAGAATGTTTGGACCATATAAGCACCCACTGCTGCTGCTGCTGCTAAGTCGCTTCAGTTGTGTCCAACTCTGTGTGATCCCACAGACGGCAGCCCATCGGGCTCTGCCGTCCCTGGGATTCTCCAGGCAAGAACACTGGAGTGGGCTGCCATTTCCTTCTCCAATGCATGAAAGTGAAAAGTGAAAGTGAAATTGCTCAGTCTTGTCTGACTCTTAGCGGCCCAAAGGACGGCAGCCTACCAGGCTCCTCCATCCATGGGATTTTCCAGGCAAGAGTACAGGGGTGGGATGCCATTGCCTTCTCCGACATAAGCACCTACAGGAATCTAAAGCACAAAGGGTGGATGTGATCATGGTTAATATTATTGTTATTTTCTAAGTGAGATAGAGAACTATCTGAGAGACACAAAAGATTTCAGCCAGGCTCAGGGGTTCTTTTTCTATGACAACCTAATTGATAGAGGCTCTTAAAGAGAATTAGGAGATTAATCTACCCAGCCAATGGAATGAGGACTAACACTCATCATCTAATATTGCAATGCCCTATAAATATGAAGGACCTCCTTAACAATGATAGCCAGATAGAATCATATGCATCAGAGTCCCAGGGAGTGGGACAAGAGCCAAAGTGCCTTATCTTTCATCATACATTGTCTTTTCTGTCCCTTCATTTGAACCTTGGCCTCAATGGGGATTTCTGACCAGCTGTTAGTCACTAAGGGGAATTTCACTGGTACAAAATTCATGTTACAGATGGCAGAGAAGGGATACCTGTGGGCAATCTGTCTGTTGACATGTTTGCCTCCTATAAATAGACCATAAAGACCCTAACGGCACAACCATGACACATTCATCTTTTTGCTCCTGTATCTTTGATAAAGGAAAGGACAGCAGGCTTCAAGCCTCAGTTCAAAATCTTACTCCAATCTTTCCTAGCTTAGGAACATACCAATGAATAAAGCACAGCGCCCTTCCCCTCTAAACTGCATTTTTCTTGCTAGTTAAACTGTACTTTTAATAACCTCCTCATTGGGTTATTACAGGAATTAAAGGAAAATTCATTTAAAGCCCTAGCCAAAGCTTCTCACAGTTAAAAGCAAATGTTAGTTATCATTATAATCTTTATAATACTTTCATTATTATAGCAGGTGCTAAGTGAATGAATGGATGGATGAATTGGTGAGTGGAAGATGAAACTAACACCTATGGTTTATCCACCATCTGAAATTCTGTAACTGGATAAAGTTTCCAAAGAATTTCATATCTGAAAACTTACCTGAAAATATTTCACCATCCCTGGGTAGTATTATCTCTGTTCTAGATGCAATATAATATAGAGGAAAGAGCACACAACTAGAAGCCAGGGAAACCAAGATTTAAATATTGCATTGCTTATCATCAGTGAGCAAACACCTCTCAACATTCTTTCAACCTTTACGCCAAGTGCTATGTAAGCTCAGGAACATCAAGACATGGGCAGCTTTCCTCACAGTGGGAAAGACGCACTTAATGGAAGGACAGACAGAAAGGACCTATTTCACAAGTCAAGAAAGGCTTCAGAGAAGTTGAAATGTCCATGAGGATGGGAAATGGAATTTGTTAATCCCCATAGTCCCTGTACCTAGCAGGTACAGGAGGAGATGACAGGTAGTTGTTAAATAAATAAAGTACCATTTCCTCTGGGTTTGAGGGATGAGAAGTTGAATAAGGCAGGGAAAGAAGAAGGTAACTCGAAGCAGAGAGAACGGTACTTGTAAAGGGCATTCACAAAGTTGGGAGACGTAAATGTCTGTGGGTGTGGAAGGTGCTTTTGGGAGGAAATGAACTGCAGATTAAAAAGACAGTGGCTCTGAAAACACTGTGAATTGAAAGTGCTGTATAGTACAGCTGTATTACTTACAGTGCTGATCGCTGCCCTGATTTTCTGAGTTCTTCAGCATCCCATATGGTTCTGAGATGGGTTTCTCATCCAAACATTCACTGGCTCCAGGGTCTTCTTCAAAATGCCTGAAATCTCTCTTCCCTCCTTTCTTTATGAAAATATTTTACAGGATCAGTGAAAAATAAAGACATAACAATACTTGCCTTCATCATTCTTTCATTAAACAAAGGAAACAGTTATAACACTTTTCAAGGAATAAAATTATCAATGTATGCATACTGACCACTCCAGATGTTTCCACTGACTACTTTGGATTCTAATCCACAACATCACATTAGGACATTATAACATTCATTTTAATGAACCCCGTTTTTAATTAGTCATTTTGAAAGGGAGTATTTTTTTCAATGAAGAAATCTATTTTTCTCAGCTTTTACAAAGGTATTTTGCATTAAAATGCTCATTTAAGAAAACTTGAAAGATTCAGAAAATTTGGAAAACTCATGCTCATTACAAGCATTTGGAAAAATCAGACACTTTTGTGAGTGGAGGTTTTATCTGAGAATCTTTCTTATATACAATTTCTAGGTAACTGCCATAATGAAGAATAAAAATTAATAATGCAAAAGTTGCCTTATAATTATACCCAGATACCATCCTATAAAGAGACCAAACACTTCTAAACACTTCCTGGTTTCTGCCTCTGTCACCTCCAATCAAAGTTAGTTTTGAATGATAATATTCACTTCAATGCTTTCACTGGAATTTAAAACTTGTAACCATTGATCGTTTCTCAGGACAACTATCATTCTTTCCTTGCCTTAGCACCTCAAAACTTGTGTTCCTAACTTTGTTCTTGATTTCTTAGGAAGTGAAAATACAATTTTTTTTTTTCCAAAAAAAAAGTTTTGCTAGTTTTCTTTAGAGTAGTGTATCTTCTTCTGATGAAGTATTATGAGAACACCTTGGTATACTTTTTCACACAGAAAAGACAAACTGATTAAGGATAAAATGGTCAAGACCTATCTTCCCTCAAATTAAAAAAAAAAAAAAAGTTGCAACACTGTTTTCTGGCGTTTGACTTTGAACAAGAATGATTTGGGGACAACCTAAGAACAATTCTTTCTTATATGATCTAATTTTGCTTGTCTGGGTGCTTGAAAAATATTANGTGTACTCTATTGCTAAGTTGCTTCAGTCTTGTCCGACCCTGTGCAACCATATGGACTGCAGCCCACCAGCCTCCTCTGTCCATGGGACTCTCCAGGCAAGAATGCTGGAGTGGACAGCCATGCTCTCCTCCAGGGATCTTCCCGACCCAGGGTTCAAACCTGTGTCTCTTACATCTCCTGCATTGGCAGGTGGATTCTCACCACTAGTGCCACCTGGGAAGCCCTGTCCTCTATATTAGGTGTGTGCATATATATGGAGGGAGACCACTGAGCTAAACTTCTACCAGATAGGCCACAAGGAGCAGATCGTAGACCCCACGTAGGCTTCTCATGACACCACAATACACAGCGCACACACAGGGGGCCAAAGGAGCTATAAATGTGCATGTGCTTCGCTCCTCCACTTGTTCCCTCCCGTTACCTCGTGCCCTTCCACTAGCGTGGCTTGACTTCCAGGCTCCAGGCTCTCTGTACAGATGACATCCCTGTCCTACATTTATACAGGGGTGTCATGGATTGGTATGAACCTGTCAAGACCTACAAACCATCATGAAAAGTCTGTCAACAGACGTGTCATCTCAGAGGCCTCACAATACAAAGGCAAGAACCAGCTAAATAAATGAAAACCAAACATCAGTCATCCAATAAATATTTTCCAACAAAAGTTTATGGATATATAAACCCAAANTAGTGTGGTTATTACTGAATTGTGACATTGTCACAGTGAATGGGACCTGAGGGGTCATTCTTATGTTTGCGAAGCCTGATTCCTACTCCCTTGTCTGATGGTCATGCAGCTTCTGCTTGAACTCTGCCGTGTACAGGGAACTCACTCTCTGATCTTGTGATCCTTAATGCTGATGATGCAGAGGTTTTTTGGTACTTAAGTTAAGTTATTCTTTGTCTGTTTGGGGAACTGTTTTAATTCCTGAACCAAAGATCTTATTTTTTGTTTTTATTTTTATACAGTTTGTTTTAATGGCTATACTCCACTTACAGTTGTTACAAAATATTGGCTACATTCCCCACATTGTACAGAATATCCCTGTAACCCATCTTCCACCTATAGTCTGCATCCCTCCTCCCCCACCCCTTTACTGCCCCACCTCTCTACCCTGATAACCACCAGTTTGTTCTGGTTTGCAACAAAGCATTAGTTTGTATCTGTGAGTATACTTCCTTTTTGTTTTATTCACTAGTATGTTGTATTTTTTTTTAGATTCCACATATAAGAGATATCACACAGTGTTTGCCTTTCTCTGTGTGATTTACTTCACTTAGCATAGTGTCCTCCAAGTCCATCCATATCACTGCAAATGACAACATTTCATTCCTCTTGATGGCTGAGTAGTATTCCATTGTGTATGTATATCACATCTTCTTTAGATATTCACTTGTTGACGGACACTTAGTTTGCTTCATACTTTGATAATAGTAAGCAATGCTGTTATGAGCGTTGAGGTGCACATATCTTTTGAATTAGTGTTTTTAGTTTCTTTTTGGATACCCATTCCTGGAATTGCAGGGTCATATAGAAGTTCTATTTTAGTTTCTTGAGAAATCTTCATACTGTTTTCTGGAGAGGCTGCATCAATTTACATTCCCACAAACAGTGCACAAAGATTCCCTTTTCTTCACGTCCTCCCCATCATTTGTTATTTTTATTCTTTTTGATGATAGCCATTTTGATAAGTGTGAGGTGATATCTCATGGTTTTGAATTGTTTTTATCTGATGAGTAGAGATGTTGAACATCTTTTCATGTTCTGTTAGACGTTTCCTTTTCTCTTTGGAAAAGTGTCATTTTAGTTTTTCTTTCTGTCCATTTTTAAATCTAGTTGTTTGTTTTTTGATCTTGAGTTTATATGTGTTGGACATTAATCTCTTTATCAGTCATATCATTTGCAAGTATTTGCTCCCATTCAGTTGGTGTCTTTTCATTTTGTCAGTCATTTCCTTTGCGGAGCAAAAGCTTTCAAGTTTGCTTCAGTTCAGTAGCTCAGTCGTGTCCGACTCTTTGTGACCCCATGAATCGCAGCACGCCAGGCCTCCCTGTCCATCACCA
>SJYV01003135.1:1753612-1811719 GCA_006410875.1 Neotragus pygmaeus
CATATTATTATACATACAATATACATATGTAATAATACTTTAAAGTTACCTTAATATATATTCTAAATTTAATACATACTACATATTATAAATCGGATGCATATGTAGATACATATGCTAACTATATATACCAGATATTTCCATTTTCTTTTGGTGAAACAAATAAAATGTGTTAATAATGGTAGAATTACAGGGGATTTTATTTTGCTTGTCTTTTTGTATTCTTCACAGTTTTATAGACACAAATGTAAATGCTGCGTTCACATCAAAATAAAAATCAATATTATTTTAGCACAAAAGAGAGAATTTTTAGACTTTCACCAGGATCAACTGGCATATTGAGAGTGGGAGAAGAAGGCCAATAGAAGATGTGATCAGAAAAGCCTGTACCAGGGAAAATGAGTCAATTGTCAACTGAAAGTTGAGACACCCCACATTCAATCTGTCAGTCAATTCATCATTCATCTGAAATTTAACACGTGTTTTTTTGCCAGACACTTCTGCAAGGAACTCACAGCAGAAAGGGGAGGAGAAATACATCCAAAATTAACCACTGTACAATCAATGGCACGCCACTCCAGTACTCTTGCCTGGAAAATCCCATGGATGGAGGAGCCTGGTAGGCTGCAGTCCATGGGGTCGCTGAAGGTGGGACATGACTGAGCGACTTCACTTTCACTTTTCACTTTCATGCATTGGAGAAGGAAACAGCAACCCACTCCAGTGTTCTTGCCTGGGGAATCCCAGGGACGGGGGAGCCTGGTGGGCTGCTGTCTATGGAGTCGCACAGAGTCGGATACGACTGAAGTGACTTAGCAATAAACAGAACTATAGGATTTAATGAGGATACCAGCCCAGGTCTCTGGGGGCTTCCGAAGGAAACAATTATTTTCAGCTGGAGTGGGGGGTATTGTAGGAAACTTCACCTATGAGCTGTCACTTGCATTTGTCTTTGAGGGATAAATTTGGAAAATGCAATCATTTGTAAGAATTCTGGATTTAGGCAAACACATAGCATGCTTCCTAATCAGACACCAGCAAGATCACCTAGAGAGGAAAATCACAAAGGACAAAGGAGTTATACTTCAGAAAAGTGTCTTGATCTCATATCAGGGTGCCTGGTTTCATAAAGCAATTTGTGAAAATAAAGGTTGACTGTCATAGGAATTAGAAGGCATAAGTTCAAGTACTAGCTCTGCCCCTTACCAGTCGGGTAATCTTGGGCAAACCATTAAAATCTCTCACCCTCCATCTGCTTCCTCATTCATATAATAGTGATAATAATCCTTTGCAATAGTGTTGTGAGTGTCAAATGAGATAATGCAAGGAAGAGACTTTCAGTGACCTTCAGATAGTTGGGATGAGAAACTGTGATGGCTTTAACAGAACAGAGACAACTGTAAATAATTATAATTTAATTTTTAACATTTATATTTAAATACAAACAGTAAGAAAAGAAATCAACTGTATATACAACACCAATTAGACATGAGTTTATAGCCTGATTGGCTCCATTTATTTTTTCAGAGCTCTTAACCTATTACTAATCCAAGTGCATCAAGCTGTAAAAACTTTATACAACTCTTTCCCTAAGATAACATAATCTTTATTTCTTGAGACACTTTATACTGACATTAAACTGAAAGTAACTGGATAAAAATGAAATGGAGACTCATAATTGCAAACTGTTTTCATGTTGAAAGAAGATTCAGCCACATTCTAGGACTGAATTGCTCTTGCTACAGTTTAGGATAGAGCTATAAAAGTATATCACTTAGCCTATGTCTGCCTACCAGTGCAAAGTATAGTGGCAAACAGAAAACAGAAGTAATTATCTAGAAGCATTAGGCCAAAAATTCCACTTTGGCCCCCTAAACTGAAGTTGCTTTTTGCAGGCAGCAGGGAAACCTAGGACGGGGCCATGTTCAATTTTCTCTTAAAACTTCTTCCCCCTGAATCCTTTTCACCTTGAAGACTTAGTCCTATCATATCTGCAGAAATGATGCTCGCTTGTTTTTTCTCTTTTTAAAAGAGAGATTCACTAAGGCTGGTTGAAAAAGCTTAAGATGTCCTCTTGTCATGGCCCTTGATAAACATTTCATCTAATATTTTTTGAGACAGTTTTAGTTGAAGCACTGCAGAAGACAAATCAAAACAATAATACATAAAACTGCTGCTTTACTTGAGTGTCTTTAAAAAAAAAACAAAAACCACCTGAATGTCTTTAAAGGACATCTAACCAGAATTGGCATCTGAAAAATTAAAGAGAAAGAAGATCCCATATATTCAGTTCATTTATTTTTCCCCCATTAAAAAACATTAAAAACTCCAGTACTTTGCCACCTGGTGTGAAGAACTGACTCATTTAAGACTCTGATGCTGGAAAAGATTGAAGGCAGGAGGAGACGGGGACGACAGAGGATGAGATGGTTGGACGACATCACTGATTCAATGGACATGAGTTTGAGCAAACTCCGGGAGTTGGTGCTGTATAGGGAGGCCTGGCATATTGCAGTCCATGGGGTCAAAAAGAGTCAGACACGACTGAGTGATTGAACTGAACTGAAAAAACAGATGTTATGTACATAAGATTTTATGTGGTTCTGTCTAACAGTATATAACAATGGCACATTCCATGAATAAATGACTTCCATTCATCTCAAAAGGTGAGATACTTAGGAAGCCTTCAACTCTCACCTTGAGTAAACTACCCCACTCGGCTTTGAAAAAAGAAAANGATTTTATGTGGTTCTGTCTAACAGTATATAACAATGGCACATTCCATGAATAAATGACTTCCATTCATCTCAAAAGGTGAGATACTTAGGAAGCCTTCAACTCTCACCTTGAGTAAACTACCCCACTCGGCTTTGAAAAAAGAAAATGTGTGTTTTTAAAATACAACTTCTTTGAGTATCAGTTACCTTGTATTACACTTTTGTCACTACTAGGGAATCCTTATTGTCCTCATTTTGTTCTGTCATTAACCATAGTATCAGATCTCAAACTTAACTCTGTTTTAAGAAAAACAGTGCTCTATACATCAAGAAAATGATTCTAGCTCTTTCTAATAATTTTTCACCATGTGTGATCATGTATGCTTTTTTCTATTTTGTGTACTGTGTCATTACCTACCAAGCTGTGGAGAAGACAGTCCATATATTCTAACAACAAGATATCACTTCTGACATTTGTGTGAACTTTACAAACTTTGCACACTATGGGAGAAACTTTTTCTCTTACCTGTACAGTGTCAGTTTACTAATCATACATATTTGTTAATGGCTTGGTAACTTATACTTACAAATGTTACTTCTCTGTTTTGATCAGATTTCAACTACAGATAATCACAGTACTAAATTCTTAGAGGACAATTTAAATCCAAAGGAAAATATAATTCATCATCATAGCTTTAAAAAAATAGTCACCTTAAAATTTTGGTGCAGAATTGAAATGAAAATCATCCTTCCTTAAAATCTTACGTAGTAATTTTCATAGAGACTTCTGGAGTTTATTGCTCAGAAGGAAAACTTAAAAACAAGCTAATTTTTTTCAAAAGGCAATACGTCAATAGAACTGAGTTAAGCCATTGAGAATAAGAGAATGGGAAGAAAGAGTTACTGACATTTTGTGTGTATGCGTGACGTGCGTGTGCTTTGTTTTGCTTTTTATGAGTAATGTGATCAGGAGAATAATGCTCATGATATCTTTTTGATTACAGTGTATAAGATGTCTTGGGAGAATTGCTATTATAGTTGAGATCAATGGTACTGAAATACAGGACAATCTTGTTTTGTTTTGCTTTGCTGTATAGTGCTTCACAGATACTGCATTTTTCACAAATTGAAAAGTGTGTTAGTTGCTCAGTCGTGTCCACCTCTGCCATCCATGGACTGTGGCCCACCAGGATACTCTGTCCATGGGATTCTCCAGGCAAGAATACTGAAATGGGTTGCCATTTCCTTTTCCAGGGGATCTTCCCAAACCAGGGATTGAACCTGGGTCTCCTGCATTGCAGGCAGATGCTCTACCATCTGAGCCACCAAGGAAGCTGCTCTATGGCAACTTTGCATCAAACAATTCTATCAGAGTCACTTCTTCCAACAGCAGTTTCTCACTTTAAGTCTCTGTGTCACATTTTAATAATTCTCACAGTGCGTGCTGTGCTAAGTCACACTAGGTTGTCTCAGTCATGTCCGACTCTTTGCAGCCCCATGGATTGTAACCCACCAGGCTCCTCTGTCCATGGGAGTCTCCAGGCGAGTCTCCAGGCGAGTGGGTTGCTGTGCCCTCCTCCAGGGGATCTTCCAACCCAGGGATTGAACCTGAGTCTCACATTTCCTGTAGTGGCAGGCAGGTTCTTTACCTGGGTGTTCTGACAGTATTTCAAAGCTTTTCATTTTTACTGTATTTGTTATGGTAATCTGTGATCAGTGATCTTTGAGGTGACTATGACAAAAAGATTACAACTCACTGATGCTTAGCATTTTTGAGCAATGAAGTGTTTTTAAGTAAGGTACATATCTTGTGTTTTTAGACAAAATGCTGTTACACACTTAACAGACTATAGTATAATGTAAACATAACTTTCAGATGCTCTGAGAAAGCAAAATATTCACATGACCTGCTTTACTGCGATATTTGTTTCACTGTGGTGTTTTGCAACAGAACCAACGAAATCTCTGAGGTGTGCCTTGGAATCCAGAATTAAGGGCACAGAAGATTAAACCTGACTGGTAGTTGTGCAAATGAAAAAAACAGAGACGTACTTGTGAGATATTTAGAAGGAAGAACAAATAAGAACTGGTAAATAATGTGATGGAAGGATGCGCATGTGTGCGTTTGGTGAGTGTGCTCAGTTGCTTAGTCACGTTCCACTCTTTGCAACTCCATGGACCGTAGCTCACCAGGTACCTCTCTCCATGGAATTTTCCAGGCAAGATTACTGCAGGGGTTGCCATTTCCTACTTCAGGGGATCTTCCCAACACAGGGATCAAACCTGCATCTCCTGCACCTCCTACACTGGCAGGCAGATTCTTTACTACTGCACCAGGTGGAGGGATGGAGCAAATCAAAGAACATTTTAAGAAATCAGCAAAAGGACAATACTTTGAAAAGAAATTAAATTGTGAATTCTTCAGGGATATCCAGGAATACCAAGTTCAAGGAGAAGAATGAAAGGCCAAGTAGAGACAAAACAATTGTAATAATTTGGCTGGTAATTCAAATAAAACATCCAATAGTCAGCTGCATATCTGAGACTGCAATGTGTGATGACNCCACCTCTGCCATCCATGGACTGTGGCCCACCAGGATACTCTGTCCATGGGATTCTCCAGGCAAGAATACTGAAATGGGTTGCCATTTCCTTTTCCAGGGGATCTTCCCAAACCAGGGATTGAACCTGGGTCTCCTGCATTGCAGGCAGATGCTCTACCATCTGAGCCACCAAGGAAGCTGCTCTATGGCAACTTTGCATCAAACAATTCTATCAGAGTCACTTCTTCCAACAGCAGTTTCTCACTTTAAGTCTCTGTGTCACATTTTAATAATTCTCACAGTGCGTGCTGTGCTAAGTCACACTAGGTTGTCTCAGTCATGTCCGACTCTTTGCAGCCCCATGGATTGTAACCCACCAGGCTCCTCTGTCCATGGGAGTCTCCAGGCGAGTCTCCAGGCGAGTGGGTTGCTGTGCCCTCCTCCAGGGGATCTTCCAACCCAGGGATTGAACCTGAGTCTCACATTTCCTGTAGTGGCAGGCAGGTTCTTTACCTGGGTGTTCTGACAGTATTTCAAAGCTTTTCATTTTTACTGTATTTGTTATGGTAATCTGTGATCAGTGATCTTTGAGGTGACTATGACAAAAAGATTACAACTCACTGATGCTTAGCATTTTTGAGCAATGAAGTGTTTTTAAGTAAGGTACATATCTTGTGTTTTTAGACAAAATGCTGTTACACACTTAACAGACTATAGTATAATGTAAACATAACTTTCAGATGCTCTGAGAAAGCAAAATATTCACATGACCTGCTTTACTGCGGTATTTGTTTCACTGTGGTGTTTTGCAACAGAACCAACGAAATCTCTGAGGTGTGCCTTGGAATCCAGAATTAAGGGCACAGAAGATTAAACCTGACTGGTAGTTGTGCAAATGAAAAAAACAGAGACGTACTTGTGAGATATTTAGAAGGAAGAACAAATAAGAACTGGTAAATAATGTGATGGAAGGATGCGCATGTGTGCGTTTGGTGAGTGTGCTCAGTTGCTTAGTCACGTTCCACTCTTTGCAACTCCATGGACCGTAGCTCACCAGGTACCTCTCTCCATGGAATTTTCCAGGCAAGATTACTGCAGGGGTTGCCATTTCCTACTTCAGGGGATCTTCCCAACACAGGGATCAAACCTGCATCTCCTGCACCTCCTACACTGGCAGGCAGATTCTTTACTACTGCACCAGGTGGAGGGATGGAGCAAATCAAAGAACATTTTAAGAAATCAGCAAAAGGACAATACTTTGAAAAGAAATTAAATTGTGAATTCTTCAGGGATATCCAGGAATACCAAGTTCAAGGAGAAGAATGAAAGGCCAAGTAGAGACAAAACAATTGTAATAATTTGGCTGGTAATTCAAATAAAACATCCAATAGTCAGCTGCATATCTGAGACTGCAATGTGTGATGACTGTGGGTCTCTTGAGGACCAAGACTATTTGCCCTCAGTTTCTGAAATCCCAAGCATATCTAGGCACACAGTTTATGTCCCTGGCTGGCTGACAGCATAGAGATTTGGTAACCAATTGCACAAAGAAAATGAGTTGGGAGTGTGAATTATGACCGAGGAACAAAGCAAGGAACTAAAAGGACAAAGTTTGAGGAATATTGAAGGAAGGGGAGGGGGAAAAGAAACTATTAACAGAGATACGAAAGGTCTGTCAAAGAAGTAAACCCAGAGAGAGAAAGGGGAGTGGAAGGGGGAAAAAAAAAACAAGAATAGAGTCAGAGGAGTGCCTGTGGGGTAGGGTGGGGGTAATGCTACTTATTCATAATTTGAATTCACATATATATATCTATATATATAGATATATATATAAACTCTGAAGATGCACCAATGCAAAAATTCTAGTCACAATTAGTGAGCAAAAATGAAAATCATTAAAATGTTTCTTTAAAAACTTCAAATAAATAAATATCTCCTCTCACACTGATTCATCCATTGCATGTGGGTACTGAAGAAATGTTAATTGAACTAAATTAATAACATTTGCTCAATGGTAATAAAAAATTAATTAACTGTTGGTCTTTTCTGTTACTCGCATTTATTCCCACTGCTTCTGCAATTACTTCTAGCCCAAACAGAAATTGTCTATTTCCTTGACTTTTAGTATCCACTTTAATATTTTTCCCCAACAATACAGATGACCTTCTAATTTTTGTCCTAATTTTTGTGATCTTTTTCCTGTTGAAAAAATTATTTTCTCTAAGTTAATGTCAAGAACTATGTATAACATCCCAAATATAGTTTCACAAATTCCTTATTTAATTCCAAAATAGTTTTCTCTGCAGAAGATGTGATACCACTTTTTATGTTTCTCCTTTTAGCTTATGTTACTTTGTAATACTTTGGGTACAAAGTCAAATAACACCACAAAAGAAGGAATCTGGGGAAATTATTGTTAGCACTCCATCTACAAAAGACGGAAGATGTCAGTAACATTCGCCCAAAATTGTGACTCATTTCAGATGTCAGAATTCTGGGTTGAACAGACTGGGTTCTGAAATGTGTGTTTGTCAGATGATTTTCTAATGAGTAACAGATAGTTCCCACTGGGGAATGGAAAAAAATAAAAATATAAACAGATATAGAATTAAAATAACTTTATGAATGGCAGCTTAACTTCTCTATAAAATTCTCTCAGTACAAGCCCAGTGTCTCCAAATGGTTGCTTAATGTAGCACACCACTTAGATTCAAAATGCTATACTTAAAAGTGTCGAGAAATTAAAAAGAGAATCATATACCACTTGGCTGTATACTGTATTCTCCGCATGTTCTTACATTCCAGTAACCTCTATCCAACTTTTTTGTGTTACTGAATTACTTTGTGCAAAAGCAATTTACATTACATGCTGCCTGACTACGTGTGATAATTTGCCCTGATTGTTAATTAATTCTGTAAGTAAATAGCTGCTGTAATCTCTATACTCATCAAGGTTTCCTTATCTATCAGCTCTTCCTGAGGATACAGCAGCTGTAACTAAACAGGCAGGATTCCCTAAATGTGCAAGAAGGTAGTCCTGCTTTGTAAAGACTGCTGAGGGAGACGTATGTCTATAAAGTGATGTTATTTGCAAGGCTTGATTTCCAGTAGGTGACACATCAAAGCATTTAGAGTGAAAAGGGTTTTGCTGATGTGCAGTTCCAGTGGTGAGGAAGGAAAGAGAAAAGCTAAGAACAAATTGGAGGAAATATTGAGTAATATAAAGAAACAGAGATAAGAGCAACGTTTTTGGGATCCAAACGGCCTGTGTTCAAATCCCAGCTCTATCATTTACTAACAAGGAAGCCTCAGGCCACCTATCTAAATAAACTTTCTAAACCTTGGCTTTACTCATTCATCTGTTAACTTAGAGTACCAATTTATGCATTTCCCACGTATTCTGTAAGGCTGACAATAATTGCCTCCATGGTACCCCACCCCAGTACTCTTGCCTGGAAAAATCCCATGGACGGAGGAGCCTGGTGGGCTGCAGTCCATGGGGTTGCCAAGAGTCGGACACGACTGAGCGACTTCACTTTCACTTTTCACTTTCATACACTGGAGAAGGAAACGGCAGCCCACTCCAGTGTTCTTGCCTGGAGAATCCCAGGGACGGGGGAGCCTGGTGGGCTGCTGTCTATGGGGTCACACAGAGTCGGACACGACTGAAGTGACTTAGCAGTAGCGGTAGCAGTGTCTTTGTGATGCTTAAATAAGGTACGTAGTGGTAACAGAACACTTGACATAAAATGTATATAATTCTGAGGCAGAGGGGCACGCATGTGCATTTAAGGCAGTGGTTTGGTATTCAAAATGGGTGATTTTAACCCTTGGAGGAAATCTGGCAATATCCACAGACATTTTTGTTTATTGTATCCTGGGACAATTGGTGTTACTGGCATCAAGTAGGGAGAGGAATGGGATGTTGCTAAACATTCTCTAATTTCCCTGTGACAAAGAATTAAGTTAAGTGAAGTGAAGTCTCTCAGTCGTGTCCAACTCTTTGTGACCCCATGGACTGTAGCCTACCAGGCCCCTGTGTCCATTGGATTTTCCAGGCAATAGTACTGGAGTGGATTGCCATTTCCTTCTCCAGCGGATCTTCCCAACCCAGGGGTTGAACCTGGATCTCGTGCACTGTAGACAGATGCTTTACTGTCCGAGCCACCCAGGAATCTGGCCCCAAATGTCAGTACTTCTCAGAGTACTGAAGGCATAATTTGAATGACTATTTGTGATTTAGGTGGTTAGTTGACACTTTGATATCCAAGTAAGAAAAATAAACTATTCCTTTTTATCATTATCTTAAATCCATGAACCTCTCCTGAGTTAGAATCCAAGAGTTTCTCAATCTGTTGAGCTAATTCTATCAATTCAACATTACATTGTTATTACTGTTATTCAGTTGCTAAGTTGTATCCAAGTCTTTGCAACCCCATGCTGCTGCTGCTGCTGCTGCTAAGTTGCTTCAGTCAAGTCGGGCTCTGTGCGACCCCATAGATGGCAGCCCACCAGGCTCCCCTGTCCCTGGGATTCTCCAAGCAAGAACACTGGAGTGGGTTGTTGCCATTTCCTTCTCCAATGCATGAAAGTGAAAAGTGAAAGTGAAGTAGCTCAGTCATGTCCGACTCTTAGCGCCAGGGACTGAAACAAACCAGGTTTCCCTGTCTTTCACTATTTCCCCAAGTTTGCTCAAACTCATGTCCATTGAGTCTGTGATGCTATCCAACTAACTCATTCTCTGTCACTTCTCCTCTTGCCATCAGTTTTTCCCAGCATGACAGTCTTTTCCAGTGAACTGGCTCTTTGCATCAGGTGCCCAAAGTACTGGAGCTTCAGTTTCATTATTGATCCTTCCAATGTATATTCAGAGTTGATTTCTTTTAGGATTCACTGGTTTGATCTCCTAGCTGGCTAAGGGACTCTCAAGAGTCCTCTCTAGCACCAGTTAGAAAGCATAAATTCTGCAGTGCTTAGCCTTCTTTTATGGTCCAACTCTCACATTCATATATGATTATTAGAAAAACCACAGCTTTGACTATATGTACCTTTGTAGTCAAAATGTCATCTCTGGTTTTTAATATGCTGTCTAGGTTGGTATTACATTAAATGCTATCAACAGTAGATGTTTTCCTGAACCCCTGTTTCTGCCAATCCCTTTTAAGGTGAGTCAAACTTCATCCAAGAGATTTAAAGCGAAAAGCGTAAGAGACAGAGAAAAAATTAAGCACTGTTGAAAGTCAAGTCTATTTGGAGGCTCAGAAAGAAACAAAAAAGGCTGAAGACAATTGTGTGTGCAATAGTGTCAGCTCTCACACCAGTTAGGAGCCTTTGGAGAGCAACTGTTTTCATAATTAGCTTCTGAAAATCACTGATGTACCTATTAGTAGGCTGTCCTCTCCTTTTTCCACTCTCAAAAGCAGAAGGTCACTGTGGCAGTGGTTTCCAAACTTGTCTGCATGTTGGAATCTCCTGGGGAGCTTCCAAAATCTCTGAGGAACTGTAATCCAATCTGTTAAAGGGATAGAGGGGATGCCTGATCTTCAAAATATTTCCAAGTTTTAAAAGATTTCCAAGATGATTCTACTCTGTAGATAGGTCTAGGAACCCCCATCCTAGCAGGTAGGATCAAGTAGAGATTTCCATCTGCTTCAAACTAAGAAGCAACTTCTGAAAGGACAATGCCAGTGGAGTTGGCAAGAAGATACTTCTTGCACTGAGCTGCCTAACCACAGTGAAATTAAACCAGGTTGTCAACTCTTTTATTGATTTCAGTCACTCAGTGAGCATTACTGAATTAGGGACTGGGCTAGCGACGGAAAAGGAAATCCTCCAGAAAGCATCTTCACTATCTCCCAATAGTCCTGCCCGATCCCCAGGACTGGTGCTTGTTTTGGTCTGGAGAAGTCTCTGGGAATCAGTCTGGATGTGTGTTTCACATCTGTTAACCCCTCTCTCCATCTCTGGATCACTTCACTGGTGCAAGTAAGCTATACATTAACTCACCGCTACCCTGTCCGGTCTCTTTCTCTAGCCTGATTTTGTGGTATGCTTCTGTTGAACACTCCTCAACATTTTAGTGTGTTGCTAATGTGTTTGACATTTCTAAAAGCCAGTGGCCATACCTCCGTTGTTGTTGCGTTAGTCACTCGGTCATGTCTGACTCTCTGCGACCCCATGGACTGTAGCCCACCAGGCTTCTCTGTCCATGGGATTCTCCAGGCAAGAATACTGGAGTGGATTGTTATTCCCTTCTCCAGGTGATCTTCCTGACCCAGAGATTGACCCTGGGTCTCCTNACTCTCTGCGACCCCATGGACTGTAGCCCACCAGGCTTCTCTGTCCATGGGATTCTCCAGGCAAGAATACTGGAGTGGATTGTTATTCCCTTCTCCAGGTGATCTTCCTGACCCAGAGATTGACCCTGGGTCTCCTGCATTGCAGGCAGATTCTTTATTGTCTGAACCACTAGGGAGGCCCCAGTTAGGCAGCACTGAATTCCGATGGCCCAGCCCAGTGCTAACACCCTCAATTATTATGTGGGAATCAGTAAACAAACATGGGAGTTGTGAAACACACGAAGCATCTAGGTCTTCTCGGGCTTCTCGGCCTTCCCCGTGCCTCTCCAAACCAGAATCTCAGTCAAAGGGCTTGCTAGACGTTCCCTGCCAGGTTGTTATACAGAAATAAAAGGCTGTTCCCCGAGAAGCACACTCTCAAAGCCACAAAGAACGGCTATCACCTCTAAGGACCTAACAAATGGCAAAGCAGAGAAAAGACTGGCAACCAAAGAGTCTTCAAGGGCAGACACAGAAATGAGCTTATAGGCTTTTCTTATACAGGAAAGGAAACTGAGGTCTGTAAAGATAAAGGAATGCAACAACTTGATTGATGCAACTTGATTGAGATCATACACATTATTAAACAGTACTGTCCAGCATTTAAAAATCCTTTTATTGGCCAAAAAGTTCATTCAGGTTTTTCCATGAGATGTTAAAGAAACCACCCCCCCCCCNTGCAACAACTTGATTGATGCAACTTGATTGAGATCATACACATTATTAAACAGTACTGTCCAGCATTTAAAAATCCTTTTATTGGCCAAAAAGTTCATTCAGGTTTCTCCATGAGATGTTAAAGAAACCACCCCCCCCCCAATCAACTTTTTGGCTAACCCAATACGACTTCTGAGATCCACAACACATTATGACAATAAGCTGACAACATTTTATGAGATTTTTGTTAATTCCAGTGAGTGAATGCCTTGCTTCTCCCACCCATTACTACAAAGACCACCATGGAAATTAGTGTTACATATTACCATGAAATGTGAAAATTGTCATGTGTTTTAAATTTTATAATTATTGCACGTTTATTCTTACATATATTTTCATTCAAAATAATTCGATTCAATAATGTTGCATACTTTCAAATAATATTTTAATCTTGTAAAAGTCTAGAATGGGAACTTGTCTGCAAACATCCATTTTTGGATCCCTAGGTCATGTCGACTACAGCGGGTGTCTGTATGTGTGTTTTCTTTTTTCATCTAGATGTGCAACTCACAAATGAAAAGCAGGCAGAACAGAAAGCCATTAATGCTATCGTTATAAATTCAGTATCCGAATTCAATATCACAGATGGATCAGCCAAGGAAACCCCCAGTGAGAAAAAACTGTCAGAATCCAGCATATCACTGTCCTCCCTTGAAGAAAGCCAAACGAAATTTTCCTACCTCCAAACTGATACTTCAGTTCATCCGAGAGACACTGATGGTATGTTTCTCACAATCAACCCATCTCTAAATAAAGCTCCCCAACCCCCGGCCCCTGGAAAATCATCACATATGCTGTTAGGGGGAAAAAAAAGTCTTCATGAATATTAAACAGGAAGACTTTGATTTGAAAACTCTGGTGAGTGACACATGTCAAGGTCACCTTGCAATTACGAGGTGCTTGGCAGGTTGTTTGCTCTCCAAGGTGGGAGTCTGAGGCAAAGGGTTTTAAATAGCTCGAGTAGGGTATAATCATCCTGGCTATGGAGCTATGAAGTAAAATTTTTAAATGGCCAATTTTTTTCTCTTCTTGGATCTGGAACTATTCAACCTTTGAGTCTAGACTGAGAGGAGAAGAAGGCAGAGTGGAATAGTATCAAAAAGTTGAAAAAGTGTAAAAATAGACTTCTTTAACTATAAGGATGCTGACATCAGCAGCCTGGGGAAAGGTTGGTTCCTCTGGTAAAACTGCCTCCTAGGCATTTGAATCAGTGCAAAGCTACACCAAACCATCTCGATGTATGACTTAAGAGGCATGTTTCATTTGCAAAATCAATTTCAAACTGAACTGATGTTAAATGATCAGCATAGTCAAGTTCAAAGTAATGGACTTCAGACTAAGACATATGGAATTTTAGTCAGGCTAACTTTGCAGTGACCTTTACAGAAGATGCAAATCACTCAAGAGCTTTATAATATTCCATATTGATATTTGCATTTAAGGAAAACTCGAAGTTTCTCAAAGGAAAACATAACAGGGTATAGTTTCTGGTCTATATTTAAATTCATATTTGCCTTTCAAAATAAGACAAAAAAATGAAATGAACTCTGTATAATAGGAACTTTGAAATCACATCAGTTTAATTCCTGACTCAAATTTATTCACTGTATAAAACTGGATAAAGTTTTACCACCTATGAATCCCAGACTTTCAGTTATTTAATGGTGCTAGTAATGAACCACACGGTGTTTTGAAGATCAAATGAAATAGCATGGGTAAAACATTCAGGACAAAGTCTATCACATAATAGGTGTCTAATTTTTGCTTGTATTATGATTATGGTTTTAAAAAGTCAGGAAAAGATTTCTAGTACATGTTATATATGATCTTGTGAAAATGTTGTCATGGATGCTTTCGACCAGAATCTACAGACAGGATCACCTGCAGTTGCCAGGTGATAATGCGAATAATGAAGCATGGAGGTCAACAATAGGCATTGGCGAGTATTATGGCAAGGTAAAGAGTACTACCTCTACTCAGCTCCAACTAATTGTTGCCAGAAGGAAAAAGAGGTTCAGAGTTGCTAGACCTAGAATGTTACATGCTGCCAACTTCCTTTATGAAGCCCCAGATACTCACAACAAGACATGGATTTTGGCTAACTTTGGCCTGTAGACTGCCAAGTTATGACCTTGAGTCAAGATGATGTCCATATTTCTTGTTTTGTTAGAGCTTGAGGCTAATCAGGAAAACAGGCAATACAACAACGTTCTCAGCATTTTGACAGTAAAGAATTTTGTCAAATTGTGTCAGGGTTACACAGTTCTTGTAATGATCCCAGAATCAGGAATTACCATTATATGTATCCACACACACACACGTACAACAGAACCACTCTGACCTGTCTTATCAGGTATCTTGGCAGAATGAGAAGGGCAATGCAGTCAGCATGTTGCCTGAACCCCCGTATTCTCAGGGAAGATCCAAATGACTATTCTATTAAAATGGCAACCCTACTTTGATGCCTCATGTAGAAAAAAACTATTCACTCTGCAAAAGAGCAAAGAAGATTCATGAAGACTGGTGAATTAGACTGTCTTGTTTAGGCCTGGACCAAGGCTACTGTGGTCCAGAAAATTCCAATACTAAGCTAACACCCTAGGTAATAGTTTACCCTTCATTTCCCTAGCTATAAAAAATTATATATATCCCTACCAAGGTAAGCACTTTTGGTATCTGGTTAAAAGACAGTAAAACATCTAGACAAGGGCCCACAAACAGTGTGAAGAAACCCTTATTATCCTAGACAGCGAACATCAAGGAACTAAAACAGTTAAAACAGATTCACTTCATTTTAGGAAATTTTGATAGTAATTAATTTAAGGATGAAGAAATTGAGAGCTGGGGTCATTGTTCACACTGAGATAAATACAGAAATATCTTTCAGGAACAGCAGGGGAAACAGAAGGGAAAAGAGAAGATTGCATCCACTTTCATGTAGTTTGTGGTTAATTTATTTTCAAATATATAAATGAGTGCATAGGAATGGATGCTTAATTGCTAATATCTATTATTTATATACATTGCCCCCACTTAAAACAAGGATGGAGAAGCCTCACACATGCAGATTTTGTAAAATGTGCTACATCTATTAGCACAGTTCATGGTGTGTGCTCTGATGGGAATTTAAGAAGGATCTTTACTGCACATCACACACTATGTGTTGTGACATTATTATTAAATCATGGCTCGTCCTGTGTGGTCCCATTCCTGAAGAAAAGGGGAGAAGTCCAGAGCACTATCTGTGCTTCTGCTTCTGTGTTCTGACTGTAAAAGCATCCCGGTGGATGATAAAACCAGGATATACATGCTATGAGAAAACAGGCTCCTTAAAAAGAATCTGAGAATATACCTAATGGATGTATAATTTTGAATCTGAGGTATCTCATCCAAGTGGAAGAGGAAAATCATAAATATAAGACACCTCAAAAGAATAGTCTTAATTACACCATGGACTACTGAATAAAATGATTACATTTTCTACACTGTAAATTTCATACAATTAAATGCAATAGTGTCACCTTATAAAATGTTTCAATTTTATAATTATTTCAGTTCATTTGCTCAGAAAAAAACATAAGCACAAATTTACTAAGTATCACCCAAATCTAGTCATTCTAGTTCTAAAGAACTAACTTGAATGTTAGTTGTGCTTGTCTGAACTTAAATAGATCTTGACATATTTAAGTAGCTATTAAAATTGATAAAATCAGGGATGATACCCCAGCTAGAGAAAGGCAGTCACACTTTATCTATTTCCATTCTGCATTACAGACTTTTTTGAAGAACTTAATGTTGGGGGAGTGGGAATCAATTTTTATACTTTTGAACCAAAAACTTCCAGTAACCAGTTGGAGCCACCATGTCATGAATCTTGTTATTAATGCCAAGTTCTCTCGGTCACCATTAACCATCATGTACCAGAACACGGCATTTGGAGGAGGTTCATCTTGTCCTTTGCTTTGTTTTTGTTTTTAATTTTGTTTTGGGAGAAGAGGATAGGATTTTTTTTTTTAATCTGTATTTTTAAAAATCATGTTCTTGCCACTTTGGAAAATGATTCCCAAGGATGCAGGAGGTATGCTTCTGGAGTTGAGAAGTGTGACAGGGACTACAGAGGGCAGCTTCAGCCACCTCAAGTTCCGCCTTCCTCCTGATTCCAGACATGGTGGTGGCAAGAACAACAGCTAGAAGGGCAACTCAGAGATGACAGGATCGTGAATGAGGGACTGACCTCAGGTACACTGGTGGAAATTCCTTTGCACTGTTACCTTCTCCATTATAACTAAATATGCTCTTTTCTAATGAGGCAGATTCTGCCTCTCTCTTTCCCCCATATTTATTGTTTGGCCGTGTGGTACAGCATGTGGGATCCTAAGTTCCCTGACCAGGGATCAAACCTGTTTCCCCTGCATTGGAAGTGCAGAATCTTAACAACTGGACCATGAGGGGAGCTCCCTGCCTCTTTAAATTTGAAGTATGCTTGATTTCCAGTACTGTGTTAGCTTCAGGTATATAGCATAGTGATTCAGTATTTTGCAGATTATACTCTGCTGCTGCTGCTGCAAAGTCACTTCAGTCGTGTCCGACTCTGTGTGACCCCACAGACAGCAGCCCACCAGGCTCCCCTGTCCCTGGGATTCTCCAGGCAAGAACACTGGAGTGGGTTGCCATTTCCTTCTCCAATGCATGAAAGGGAAAATGAAGTCGTCCAGTCGTTTCCGACTCTTAGCGACCCCATGGACTGCAGCCTACCAGGCTCCTCCGTCCATAGGATTTTCCAGGCAAGAGTACTACTATAGGTTATTACAAAATAACAGGTATAATTTCCTGTGCTGGACAGTATATCCTTGTTGTTTACCTATTTTATATACTGTAGTTTGGATCTGTGAAGCCCATACCCTTAATTGCCCCCCTTTCTAGCTCCCCTTTAGCAACCACATTAAGATATGATGTACTTATACAATGGAATACTGCTGCTGCTGCTGCTGCTGCTAAGTCACTTCAGTCGTGTCCGACTCTGAGTGACCCCATAGACGGCAGCCCACCAGGCTCCCCCGTCCCTGAGATTCTCCAGGCAAGAACACTGGAGTGGGCTGCCATTTCCTTACTCAATCATAAAAAAGAATGAAATAGTGGCACTTGCAGCAACTTAGATGGAACTACAGAATATTATGCTTAGTGAAGTAAGTCAGGCAGAGAAAGACAAACTTTATATGTGGAACCTAAAAGTAACACAAATGAATGTATATACAAAACAGAAACAGATTCTCCCCCTTAAACAGCCAATATTCTAATTACATTTGGAATGGTCCAGAGGCTGCAGGAGTCCTTCAGGATCATAAGAGCATCCCTTAGCACTTCGAAGTCTTCACATCCTCCACGCGCCCTAGGGGTGAAAGTAAAGAGGAAATAAAAGCACCCTAAGAGGGTTTTTGTCATGGCTTCTTGCTCAAAGGCAAATGCCACATTCGGCTGAATAGCCTGAAGATCTCAGATCTCCTTTAACTCAGGTTTAAGGAAGGAAGAAGTGAGAAATGAGATGGGTATCCTGACAGCAACATGCAGAGCCTATGCTGTGATGCCATGTAGTTCAATAAACGGAGTTTAATATGTAAGAAATGTGTTGCAAAGGTATAAAGAGAGCTGAAAAGCCACGTGAGGAAATGAGCAATAATCGGAAAGCTCTGCCACCTCTTCTTTTGGTCCCTCCTAGTCACCAGTAAATCACCAGTACGGACATGAGCTCCTCAGCCACTAGTAACTATTAGTAGACAAAACAGAAGTAAGCGGCACTAGCAGAAGCCACGGAGAGAAGGGCATTTGGAAAAAGATAAAACCAAAGAGAAGATTCAAAGCAGAGAGCTTTGTAGCCTGAGGTAAGGATTTAGGACCTGATTCTAAAGGGAGAGTGAGATGTTCTAATTTATGATTTTAAATATCACAGGGGCTAATGAATTTGAGGTGGGCTCATGTGGAAGCAGTGTCCTGGACCGGAGGCTATTTCCATGGACCTGAGAGTGGCTACAGCTAAGACAGTTGACAGAGGCTGACAAATTTCAAATAGGACTCTGCAAGGGAATCAGCGAAACTCAGGAGAGAATTGGTTGGAGAGGGTATGATGAGGAAAAGAAAAATGACAGGAATGAGGTGCAGCTTTGAGGCAATTCATATGTGCGTTCAGGAGCCATTCACAAGATGAAATTAGGGAAGAGACAGGTTTGTGGAATGTGGGAAAGAGGGAGCTCCACGATGCAATGTGGCCTTGCTAAGTGAGAGATGCTCTGAACACAGTGCAGAAGAGAAGAGACGCAGGCAGCTGGATGGATGCTGGGCATGATGTCATGATGTTTTAGATGGGTCAAGAGGAATGCTAATGATAGGCTATGGAACATCAAGATTATGCAACATTAAAGTCCTAAGGAATACTGCAGGCAAAGGAAAATAGACCCATTCAAGAGAATGGAAAGTCCAATTCTCTTTTCAAACAGTTGAGAATTTTCCCCTGAACGGCTTACATTACTTTTTTGCAAACAAAAATGGACCATATGCAAAACAGTTTCCCCTGATCATGCAGAATTATTTAATACATCTTTTAGGAACTGTGTGGAACACACTTGAAAGTGGGAGAAAAAATCTGTTTTCAATTCATTAATGTTGCCATGTTTTTCTGGGCTAGAGGCTCTGCCTTTTATAACCAAATAAAAAGGACTGACTTATAAACAGAAAAAGAAGAATGGGCTCTATTCTCAAGTGCAAGATAGAGATAAGAAAGGAAACAAATGCCAGCTTGACCAAAGGATTAGGTCAATATACACATAGTACAATATATATGTATAATATCATACATTAAATCTATGGTGTACATCAGAAGCAGAGACCTCCAGGGTCTGACAACTTGAGGAGATGTTGGCAAGACAATTCAAACCAAACGTTTGTATACCCGCAGGAAATTACAAGGCCATTTCACAAACAGGTTTTCACACTGTGATAGGAAATACCAGCTCTCATCCCCAGAGGACACCCTGCACCCAACCTGGCTTATTTCTAAGCCAAGCTTTCAATCTTGTAATACTTACAAATGACAGGATCTGGTGGGTAAACTATTTTTATATGATCACAGACCTGAGTAAGTCTCTGATTCTCCAGTCTAAGAGATCAGGGAGCATTTGCTTGGAATATTTTCTCCTGAGAGCCTCTTCTTTTCCAGGGGCTGCTAGAGCAGCAGTCTTGGCATTAAAAAAAAAAAAGTGATGAGGCTTTATGCCCAAGATCTTTGACCACCAACACGCCCTCTTCAGAAATGCATGCTGAGAATAGTCTATGAATGGCATTCACTCACTTTTGAGTTTTTGTGGGTGATTTGTAGTGACTTATGAGCTATGGGTGAGTTGGCCACATGCTAGAAGCTGGCTCTGAGGGAATAAAAATACACCCTGTCTGGCAAAGAGATGAGTACACACACCACAGACGTATTATGAAATAGGCCACCTAAACTATAAATACTGAGTAATGGCCACAGCACCTGCAACAATATATAGCAATTAAAGTGGTCATAAAAGTTATGGCATGGTTCTTTGCCACTCTGTCTTACTGGGAAGAAAGAATCAGAGAGTGAGAGTCTGGGAACAGGGCAAGAGGGACTGAGGGATGAAGGAATATTTTTGTTTACCTGTATGCAGAACTCATTTTAGACCTTTATATATATATATAAAACATAAATTAGAATGAGTTTATTTAAAACATTTGTTCCCTTTCAGAGAATTTCCATGTTCTCCCTTCTCTCAAACACTAAGCAGTTTTGTGCAACAGAACAGCAGTTCTGCTATGAATAACAGAAAAAAGTTTTTTAGAAGACATTCTTAAGTCAATGGATGGGGACCTAAAAACACTTAGCACTGGCAGATGATGCAGAAAGCAGAATTTGCAGGCTTGTGTAGTCAGTCAACTGAAGTCTGAAAACCAAAGATTACTAACATTCTTAATGGGGGGAAAATAGATTACAAAAGTCTAATAATGTTAATTGATTGATACGCCCATTAGGAGAGGGGAATTTTCCCCAATTCACACTAAAATGTTACTTTCAACCATCAGCAGTATTCACTATACTGATTTTCATTAATTAGATGATATACCACAGGAACACTTACCTACCCTTTTTAAAAACCNAAAGTCAAATAATGTTAATTGATTGATACGCCCATTAGGAGAGGGGAATTTTCCCCAATTCACACTAAAATGTTACTTTCAACCATCAGCAGTATTCACTATACTGATTTTCATTAATTAGATGATATACCACAGGAACACTTACCTACCCTTTTTAAAAACCCTTACATGTTTTTGAGACTTTCTTAACTTAAAAAAAAAAAAAAAGGAGGGAGGGAGGGAGGATGAAGAAAGAAAAGGAAAGAAGTTGTAATTTTAACAAAATTACTGCTGCATCTTCTAACTAATTCCCTTTATAGAAACAAACAAACAAAATATAATCCATAACCCATCACAGCTGCTTGGCTAGAATTACCAACTACCTTCGATGCCTTAGACATACTTTTCATATTTTTACAAGTCTGCATAGCAAATTTCTAAAACAATTTTTTTTACAGAGGATTGATAAGATTTATACCATTTTAGGTGTATATGATGATGTATTTAACTATATAAAATCAAGGCTTTACATAACTGGAGGAAAAAATGAGACAGGGCTTAAAAATAATATACTACCACAAACAACTACGATTATTTAAAAAGTAATTTATGTTAGGTTTTGAAATGTGCTTTTCACTGGCACTGAATATGGGTGTGGCAGATTTACTGGAATCCACATCAAACAAATAAAAAAGCCTTGTGACGAGAAGCCAGAAATGTGGATGGTCTCTCCTTGTCCCCAAATCTAATTGCTCCTGAAAGCTCCCAGCACTTGAGGAGGACTTGCTATTTTTCAGACCACTGCAAGGTTTCAAGAGAGGTAGCTAATTGTGCAGCTTCCCAGCACCTCTATACACAATGTAAATACAGGAGTTTAGAAAAGGGACAGCACTTTAAATAACCAAATTATGTGGAATCAATAGGAAATGCTCAGGAAGTTAATAAAGCAATTACTTAAGTAGAGTGAGTACTGGACGGGGGTGGGAGCAGTTGAGAAAATAATGGTGTACATCACCCCCAATATGGATAAATAATTAAGAGTCGGCTATAAAGTTATCAAGCACACCACTGCACATGCTTGCCCTACATCTGCGTCCCCAGATGAGCCGCATATAACTGTCTTTCTTTCTTCTTTCGCCAGAGGACTGTGCCTCCCTTATCCTCACCTGTCTGTTCTGCCAGTTTCTGGATTGTCTCCTGATGCTCCCGGACACATGTGAAACGGTGTGTATCAATGTTTGCTGCCCCTCTCACAGGTACCATCACACCTCAGATGAAAGCCACTCCCGGAATGACTGCAACTGCAACTGTGACATGGACTGCAGCCTTTTTGAATCTTGTCACGAGACCAGTGAGTGTCTGGAGCTGGCCATGGAGATTTCAGAAATTTGTTATCGTTAGTGCAACAAAGGAACCACGTTCAGGCAGACCTTTTGGCCCTCAGGGGAAACTTCATGACAATGAGCCTGTGATTTTCATGTGCTGAAATGTAAGGAACTGTACACATTTCTTGGATGCTCTAGACCATTTTATTCTGCACCTGTCTGGGAAAAAGCTAGTATTGTCAACCCAGTGGTCGTGTTCCAAATTTCCCCACCGCATGGCTCGCTGAAAAATCAGATCTTCATCACATGTGATGAACAAATCTTAAATACTTCTTAAATGCCATAGGTACAAGATGTTTCTTGACTGCAAAATAGCATGCAGAACCATTCTGTGTTATTGCACTCATTGGCTTGCATCATGGATTCAACTTCATTCACAAATTCAGGACAAATTAGTGCATTCTTTTAGAACTGACATACATTAGCTTGTCTTTCTAATGGACTCATGCATAAACATGATGCATTGTTGGTTATTATTAATAATGTATTGTATAACATCATTTTGTAATTAAAAATTTATTTATACAGTCTCTTAAAATTCACTTATATATACAGTTTAGGTAGGAAAGGGAATTAAATGAATTAGAAACCGTGTTCCTGTAATTACAACAGATGTCTCTAAGACATATCCAGTGAATTTTGAATATGATGTACTTCGAGAGAGTACTGTAATTCTAGACCATATTATTATATGCTTATGACTATGTCATAACAGGTTATGCATATTCTTAATTTGTTACAGAAAATCTTTTCTTTATTCTAATAAGCAGAAATGGGAATTATGTGCAAGTTTCAAGAAAATGACCCCAGATCGTCAATTCTTCATTTTCCTCATTTCTGTTTGTCAGGTACAATAAGCAACAGGATATTAAAACAGAACCAGTTCATTTTACTAAATGATCAGTTATGTAAGAACCCAAAAGAAATACATGTGCAGGTTCTTATTCAGCACTGAGTTTCCTAATACAGAATGTGCTTCAGAAACCATATCTCTTTTTCTTTTTCTGAAAATTCAAGTGATTCATAATTATATTGAGCAATTCCTCATATTTACAAAAAAAATTTGTAAGATGTGGTATAAACTGAGAAAGTGACTTTTGACTCAAACAAATTAAAACAATTTGTGGGGGTTGAAGTCGCTTGAATTTCCTTTAGTCTCTGTAGGCATGGCACTGCTCACAAACGTGTTCTTAAATATTCTAATAGCGCTATCTCAGTACCTTCATCAAATGTAAAAAAAAAACACACTATCAATAACCAAAGAACACAAAGGTGAAATGAGTCAACAGAACTTTTTATGATCGAGACAAACAACAGCAACAACAAATCCCAAAATATCTATCTTTGCCTGAAGTTGGCAATTTGGGACAAAGGCATGTTTGGTTTGTGTCTGTAGCCAACTAGCACATTTTTCTACTATGCAATAACTTCCTCGAAACACTGAAAACTCTTATATCTTTTGAAAATATTGTAAACTGACCATATAAAAAACAGTGAACTGCTCTTGTCTTGTTCCTGGTAACACAGTGCATGTACAGCTACTGCAGGCTTCATCCCTGTTCAAGCATCATGTTATCCACAAAGCACAGAGCAAGACAGAGCCCAACCCTTATGAAATACTGTAGTCTCAATTCTTTCTAGAAGCTTAGAGACAACTGTATGCATAGAACTTGCAGATCTTTAGATGGAACTGCTGCTGCTGCTGCTGCTGCTGCTGCTACTAAGTCGCTTCAGTCGTGTCCGACTCTGGTATTAAGAAGGGGACCTAACGTTGTTGCCACCCAACATTTTCATAAGAGAAAACAGTCCCCCAAGAACTGACTGATCCAAGATCATATAGTGATTTAATGGCAGTGTCAGAAACTCAAAGTGGTGGTCTAAGTTTCTAACGGCTGTGCATTACCCCAGGATTCTCTACTTCTTAGTTCAGCTCCACACAGCTGTATACCTACCTGTTCCAGTTGCTCAAATATCAAAATACTACCAGACTGGCTCAAAGCAGTTGCTACTGTGAACTTCCTTAGGGCTTCTCCCATACCCCTAACCACCTGGCCCCTCTCTGAGCCCCCACCCACCTCCTCACAGTCCAGTCACTCAAGGAAGAACATCTGGAGCTGTAGAGGGTCTTTGGAATCCTGTCCCAGTAATATGGTATCTCATCTCATCATCAGCCCATGTCATATAAATGTTAAATATTTTGACTATCATCCCCTTATTCTTTCTAGTCTACATAACCCTCAAATTGGGCAAAGATGATCCATTTCAGAAGTGAACTGAATACTTGTCAATTAAAGACATAAAAATTGTCAGGTCTTATTTTATACTGTGGTCAGAATACTACAAGATCCTTCTGTGGCCTCTCTACACGGTTTGTTAACTTATTCCTCACTTTCAGAATTTGCCATGCTCTAAAAGAAAGGGTCGGTTATACAAAGTGTGAAATTTCTTTTCTTTATCACCAATAATAAAACATCATCCTTTTTGCAAACATGAATGGCTCTTTCAATTGAATTCTTACACAATAAAGCATACACAGCTGGGAAAATGCAATTGCAGAGGTAAGACAGATGAAAAAGGAATGTGGTTATTGATTAAATACAAATATCAGAGTCTGAGAAGGTTCAGATTTTTTTTTTTCTACCATGATGAAAGCCTGTGATCACAAATAAAGATAATGTTGTTCTTTAAGGTGGGCTTCTTAGGGAAAAGAACATTCTGATTTCAGGAAGCACACTAGATAAGACAGCTCTGAGAACATACAACCTTTATAGGAGATTTTTTTTCTACACAATATAACCAGATAAGTACATTGTCTTTGCTCTGCTCAATGGGTTTTCATAAAACCATTGCTTCTCTAAAAGCCTACAAAATATGGGAAGCCATGAAGAAACGAAGTTACATTTAACTTGCTAATGAAATTTTCCCACTACCTAAGCTGATAGGCCTACAAAATTAATTATCAATGCTGGACAATCAAATTTAATAAAGCAAAAGTCGCCTCAGTTTTTTCTTTTTTTTTCCCAAAGAAGTGAGACAACATATTCAGTCAGGGAAACTTCACAAATCAGAAATATCACATGAAGGCATATCAGCATTTTTTCAAGGATAAATGTGTAGGTGGAAATGTCTGAAGGGCAGAATTCATTATCCAATGCCTCTAAATTTCTCCCTTTACAGAACTGAACAAAAGAATAGTACATACACTTAATTAAGGCACTTTGACTCTAAGAATTTTCAGTTAAATGTTAAGTTCACCCAGGTTACACAAACTGATGACCTGTGATAAAATTACAAAATGTAAGTACTTGGTTTAATATTTTGTTGGGTGTTCTTCAAAAATGATATCTGTGTTAAAACCTAAAGAGGAGCCTAAAGAGGCTCATGTGAATTGTTTCAAAAGGTAGAGTGAATAGAGCATAATTTTCTAGTGATTATAATCAACACTGGACAAAAACTGTATTACCGGGATTTTCTACATAGGTCTAGACACTCGTTACATCACCATGAAGGAGCCCAGAATGTGGGAAGGGATGAGGAAAGGAGGTAAGGACAGGATCTGCATCAGTACTAAATAAAAGTGCCACTTTCTTGGTCTTTCCTGGTGGCCCAGTGGTTAAGACTCCATGCTTCCAAGGCACGGGGTGTGAGTTTGACCTGTGGTCAGCGAACTAAATCCCACATACCATGTGACGTGGTCAAAAAAGTAGAAGAAGAGAAAAAAAAAAAAGTGCCGCTTTTTGGTCTGCTATCCTGATATGCNTTTTTTTTTTTTTTCCTAATCACAGTAGGTTTCTGTACTGGGCTCAGCTCACACATATCCACTTCCTTATGGACACTAAGAGTTGTCTGCACCTTCTGTCTCTCATATGACTCAGGGGACACAGGTAAAACTTCAGGGGTAGAGCCTGATGAGAACGAATAAATCTGACTGGTGAGGATGGCCACATGACCTAAACTGACCCTATCTGATTCAGAGGAAGGACTTAAATCTCAGGGTAAGGAAAGAGGTGTACTTTGTCATTTCATTTGGCATGAGCTAAAATGTCTTGCATAAGCTAACATTTCATGCTAAGATAGGCACAATAAAGGACAGAAACGGTAAGGACCTTACAGAAGCAGAAGAGATTAAGAAGAGGTGGCAAGAATATACAGAAGAACTAAAAATCTTAATGACCCATATAACCACAATGGTATGGTCACTCACATAAAGCCAAACAGCATTACTATGAACAAGCTAGTGGCTTTGATGGAATTCCAGCTGAACTATTGTAAATTCTGAAAGATAATGCTGTTAAAATTCTGCACTCCATATGCCAGCAAATTTGGAACACTCAGCAGTGGCCACAGAACTGGAAAAGATTGATTTTCATTCCAATCCCAAAGAAGGGCAATGCCAAAGAATGTTCAAACTATCAAACAACTGCAATCATCTCACATGCTAGCAAAGTAATGCTCAAAATCTTTCGGGGTAGTCTTCATCAGTACATGAACCAAGAACTTCCAGATATAAAAGGTGAATTTAGAAAACACAGAGTAACAAGAGATCAAATTGCAAACCATGTTTGGATCCATTGAATCATAGAAAAAGCAATGAGAATTCCAGAAAAATATGTACTTCTCCTCCACTGACTATGCTAAAGCCTTTGTGTGGATCACAACAGATTGTGGAAAAGTCTTAAAAGAGATGGGAATACCAGATCACCTTACCTGTCTCTTGAGAAACGTGTATGCAGGCCAAGAAGCAACAGTTAGAACTGGACATGAACAATGGACTGGTTCAAAATTGGGAAAGGAGTATATCAAGACTGTATATTGTCACTCTACTTATTTAACTTATATACAGTGTATATCATGCAAAATGCCAGGCTGAATGAATCACAAGGTGAAATCAAGACTGCTGGGAGAAATATCAATAACCTCAGATATACAGATGACAGTGAAGAGGAACTAAAGAGCCTCTTGATGAAAGTGAAAGAGAAGAGTGAAAAATCTGGCTTAAAACTCAACATTCAAAAAACTAAAATCATGGCATTCAGTCCCATCACTTCATGGCAAATACATGGGGAAACAATGGCAACAGTGACAGATTTTATTTTCTAGGGCTCTAAAAATCACTGTGGATGCTGCAGCCATGGAATCAAAAGATGCTTGTTCCTTTGAGAAAAAGCTATGGCAAACCTAGAAAAGAAAGTGAAAGTGAGGTCACTCAGTCATGTCTGACTCTTTGTGACCCCATGGACTGTAGCCTACCAGGCTCCTCTGTCCATGTGATTTTCCAGGCAAGAGTACTGGAGCAGGTTTCCATTTCCTTCTCCAGGGTGTCTTCCTGATCCAAGGATGGAACCCTGGTCTNTGTGACCCCATGGACTGTAGCCTACCAGGCTCCTCTGTCCATGTGATTTTCCAGGCAAGAGTACTGGAGCAGGTTTCCATTTCCTTCTCCAGGGTGTCTTCCTGATCCAAGGATGGAACCCTGGTCTCCTGCATTACAGGCAGACAGTTTACCATCTGAGCCACCAGGGGAGTCCAAGAATACTGGAGTGGAGTGGGTTGCCATGCCCTTCCCCAGGGGATCTTCCCAACCCAAGGATAGAACCTGCATTTCTTACTTCTCCTGCATTGGATGGCAGGTTCTTTACCACTAGCACCACTTGAGAAGCACTGGCAAAACTAGATAGTGTATTAAAAAGCAGAGAAATCACTTTGCCAACAAAGGTCCATATAGTCAGAGCTATGTTTTTACAGTAGTCATAAACGGATGTGAGAGTTGGACCATAAAGAAGGTTGAGTGCCAAAGAACTGATGCTTTCAAACTGTGGTGATGGAGAAGACTTGAGAGTCCCTTGGACAGCAAGGAGATCAACCAGTCAACCCTAAAGGAAATCAACCCTGAAAGTTCATTGGAAGGACAGATGCTGAAGCTTAAACTCCAATACTTTGGCCACCTAAAGCGAACAGCCAACTCACTGGAAAAGACTCTGATACGGAGATAGATTGAAGGCAAGAGGAGAAAGGGGCAACAAAAGATGAAATAGTTGGATAGCATCACCAAGTCAATGGACATAAGTGTGAGCAAATTCCAGGAGAAAGTGAAGGACAGGGGAGCCTGGCATGCTGCAGTCTACAGGATCACAAAGAGTCGGACATAACTCAATGACTGAACAACAAAAATGTCTTGGTTGCTATTGATGGCCAACTGATGGCCATGATGAAACCAATGCCATATCTATATTCATATCACTAGCAGAGTAGAGATGAAAAGAACTAAGGTCTCTAATTTTCTTAAACCACTATATCAATTAAAAAGCAAATCTGTTCATCTCTAGACTTTCTAAGTGTGATAAATTTCCTTATACTTAATCTACTTATATACCAGCTTTTGTGATATAAAAGAAAAACTACTGCATTAAATGTTCATATTGATTTTAAGATGTAGTTCAATTTAAAAAACATTAAAATGTAGATGGGAAGGTAGGGGCAGTACTTATTAGAATTGGGGAAATAAGAGAAAAAATATGTCAGAATTGGCTTAGTTCATGATTCTGAAATTAGAATGTCCACTTAGGATTTATGATCTATAATTAGAAGTGGTTCCAGGCCAGTGGCTGCTCCTTCATAGGTAGCAGCCTACAAAATCTTAGACCTTGTTGATATTAATTGATTAGAAAACTGAAAGGACAGAAGATTAACCATTCCTAGATTTTTCGTTGGTAGGCAGATGAATACAATAAAGCTAGATTCTATAAGAAAAATACACTACTGAGAAGAGTTTAAAATTCCTTTTAGATATCATGACGTACCTATAACTAACATAATTGTTCTTCTCATAATTAATGGCCATTTGCCTAAATGTAGAGTTAATAATATCTGTGACTGCTTCCAGGATCCTCTATCTCCACATTCATATCTCGCTTAGGAGTTCCTTTCCTCTACATGCCATGTATATTCTACTCTGGCTGAATTTTGAGCCTGAGTTTCAGATTCAACCACTTCATAAAGCAACTAACACTTTTCTTTCTCTATCCTAGCCACTTAAGCGCTCTCCAACATACTTAAAAAGAGATCAAAACATGATTAATTTACTACTTAGATTTTTTCCAAAAAGTGAAAAGTAGTTTCCTAGCATAAACAATTTCTATTTATGGCATGCTCCAAACTATCTTATTAAATACTTGGGTGTAGGGGTGCTTGGTTTAAGTCTGAGAAAAAAGTATAGATCAATAGAATCATCCAAAAAAAAGGACGATCAGTCAAAAAAAAAAACCACTTTATTCATTACCTAGTTAAGATGTAAGACATTAAACTGGACTGGATCCTTCATAGAAAGTACACCCAAATAATTAAAAGGAGGGTTAACTTAGAAGTTCCCACATTGAGTCACTCTCCTAGGGAGTTTGTATTTGCTTTGTACTTTTTGTCTTTTTTAAAAAATCAGCCATTCTAATTTCCAGCCATTCTGCACTCCCCAGATACAGAAATTTGAATCTTGGTAACATTCCCCTATAAATTTAAATGCATAAAATTATTTTTAAACCAAAAATTAAGAAAATATCACCTCCAGGAGAAAATTTTATGAGTATTGAGAAAAACTAATTAAAGTACCTGTTAATATAAATAAACCTTTTGTTATCTTCAGAGAACAAAATTAAACAGAGACACAGTTTTTAGCCTGGCTAATGTGATTAACAAGATACTACTTGAAAACAAAGTAGGAAAATTTTTAAGTATCAAGTTTTATCATTTTGATGGATGAACACTGCAAGTAATCAACAATTCAGAGAAAAGAGTTTTTAAAAGTTTTTGCAAGAATCATCTAATGTGAGTGTACACAAATTCTATTAAAAGTACATATAACAGTAGTGGTGTGGGAAGAGGTGTCAAAGATAATATAACACCTAAACAAGTGACTTACAAGTTAAAACACATACTTATTTTCTTAGTTAAAGTGGATTTTGCCTTTTACTACTGTGAAAAATTGGGGCAAATTTTACAGCATTTTTGAAATATTCAAGGGCCCTTTTAAAAAGTGCGATTTTGGAAAAACACAGCAAAGAAGATGCACTCAGTAAATGTTTTTAAGAATTAACTGACATGATTAATTCAGTACTACGCAGACCAGGTGACAAAGAACAGAGGCTATTTTAAAGGTAATTCATGCTGAAAAACAAATGGTTGAAGAAACAGGAGCTTGTATTACAATTTATTAAACCTCCAGCGCATCAATATGATAGGGTAATAATATCTCTATCAGCATAAATTTAGGCCTCTTATATTTACCTGAGTAGAAAAATACAGTAGGCTGTTAGTGGCTAAGTATGTGAGCAATAATTCATAAGTACTCCTAATCCCTACATAGCACTGGATCATCTTAGGTGGATGGTTTCAACATCCTAGGTAGGAAAGGACCAATATTAAATTTATAAAGATGCTATGAGACAAGCTGAACTAAGGTAAAACATTCTTAGAGAAAAAAAATTTTTAATAAAGAGAAAATAATTTAGTTGTAATCTGCAGATTGATGTTATTAAAGATGTTATTAAAGATAAACAAATAATTATTATCTCCCTAATACTGTTCCCATTTTAAATCTCCCTAATATTGTTTCCATTTTAAATCAAGAATTCAGATTTTGTGCCCAGCTAAAATCCTGAATTTCCCAGGCTCCCATCTGGTTCCACTGGACCATGAGAAAAAGAGAGATTTTTTGCAATGAGATTTTAGGGAAAACGAGGTTATCTTTAAAAGGAATAGGAACTGCCTTTGCCCTGGGCATCATGTTTAAGCCACACTTTTTTAAATTTTCTTACCTGCAGCCATAAGTCATCCCTAACCCAAACAAGGGTCTGACATCTTACAAGCAATTTATTGTTATGAAATAGATGTCATTTCAAATTACATGAAAATAAACCAGCACATATAAGCTAACTAGCATAATAAACTTTTAAAGCTGACAGTAGCAGTATCTTAATGCAGCAGAATTCCCAAGGACTACAAAATGAAGCTTTGTTTTCTCTTTCTCATGAATGCAGGTGTGACAATAAACTCTTTCTAGCCTGAGTCAGAGAACTTCCCTGGTCAAATCGAGATGGTTACCTAAAAATAAATAAATAAATAAACTATTCATGAAGCCAAGTAACAACTTGGGTGGGGTGGGGGAGGAATCTGGGTTTCAATATAAGCAGCTGGTAAGGAATATAAAAATATTTTACCTGGCCTGTGGTTACTTATTGAATAAAAGGCAAAATATGCTTTAAAGGGNTAAATAAATAAACTATTCATGAAGCCAAGTAACAACTTGGGTGGGGTGGGGGAGGAATCTGGGTTTCAATATAAGCAGCTGGTAAGGAATATAAAAATATTTTACCTGGCCTGTGGTTACTTATTGAATAAAAGGCAAAATATGCTTTAAAGGGGCTTCCCAGGTAGTGCTAGTGGTAAAGAACCTGCCTGCCAACACAGGAAACATAAGAGATGTGGGTTCGATCCCTGGGTCAGGAAGATCCCCTGGAGGAGGAAATGGCAACCCACTCCCCATGGACAAAGTTGGCCTGGCAGGCTACAGTCTATGGGGTCACAAAGAGTCGAACACAACTGAAAACGACTTAAGACATGTTTTAAAAATGAAACTTAATTGAACAAAACGTAATAGAAATTTTTCTTTGATAGAAAACTTTTTTTTAATTTTTAATTTTTTTTTTTACTTTATTTTACTTTACAATAATCTATTGGCTTTGCCATACATCGACATGAATGGATTAGATCAGCTGACTAGATTAAGGCACTGTCATTTAGACAGTAACTCCTTGTCAGGTTACTTTCCAGCGACATGACCAAGTCACCGCTTACTTTTCAAATCAGTTTATTGGCACAAACTGAATCACTTCTTGGCACAAATTAAACCACTTCCAACACAACCTTAAAACATTGAAACCTGTAACCTGAAGCTTCTTCAACTTAATTCTGTATCTCTCATTGTCTAGTTGGCCAGGTGTCTCCCTAAATCCATGGGGGAGGTTAGAGGATTTGTTCATTTTTAATATCCACTGATTCTTATTTTTATTTTTCTGGGATAATGATTATGCTCTTTGAAAAGAGTATAGAAGGTTTAAAGGACAACAGGACAAACTTCTAAACACACCACATGAGGTTATAACAGAAAAACATAAACATCCCTCTTTATTAAGTGAAGATCATTCATATTTGAGTTTTTACCTGGGAGTAAAACTCCTCCAAAAGATTGTGCCTTTCAACCTACACCAATGTCCAGTTTGGGGGTGCTTTTTCAAAATTATTTTAGCCAAAAATAATATTCAGATTTTCCATTTTCCACAGGGCACATCATGAAAAAGTATTTTTATTTATAGCATTATACATAAAACCTATAAATGTTCTGAACAGTATGGGTTTGATATGTCTGAAGGTTTTTTTTTTTTTTTAACTTATATTCACAAGATCTTCCAGGAGAAATATACGACAATGAAGTTAAACTTCAGCTAACCTTCTAGACATAACTCTTAGGTACTCCCAGATTTATTAGTGATCAATTCTCCACACTTGTGAAAAACGTAGAATAGTCTCTGACACTTTGATATACAAATTCCACTTTTAAAATTACGATGTTCACAGAGTTGCCGGAAAGAATAGACTTCTTCATTTGTGAGAAGTAGAGAATAGAGAAAAGGTAACAAGGGAATTTTTTAACATGTGTTTTCTGGACAGCAGGCAAGCAACCAGTTATTTCTGGAACTCTTTCATTGCATTAAAATATCACAGAGCCAAATTCTGCCCTCAAATGATTTTTCTTAAACTTATTTGAGTCCATATGTTTCTAGAAGCTGAATTTGCTTCAGTGCATTTCCTTGCTGTTATTACACAGACAGAATCTCCATGAAATTGAATTTTTATTTATGTAAGAACAGGGTATTTGAATATTTCCTGAAGCAAAATGTGGGCAAAGACTGTGAAGAATTAGGGTTAGTGGAAAATAAATTGCAGATCATCAAACATCTCTGAACTGACTAATTTTTCTTATAAGATTTCTCCTTAACTTGGAGAATGTTTTTTTCTTCTTTTACAGGAGGACATCTGAGAACACAGAAAGGAGTACCTAGAGGATTTTTATTTAAAGGTATCTCTTAAAAAATTAACAATGTCCCTTACAATTTCTTTTAAAAATGTTTTTATCTCCATTTAGTTAGTAAATAAAATACAAATTTCTATGTAAAGCCTTGTCAGTGCAAAATAAGGAAGAAGAAAATGTAGACTGTAAGTAATTCTGCTTAAAATTGTTATTTTTTCATAGTCTGGTTGCCAATTTAATACCATATGGCCATTAATTGTGCAGTATAAAGTAAAATATTATGTGCCTTTCTGTATAATTAATGAATCTTAAATTCAAGAATTTAAAAGAGGCAAAAATTATTCCACCAGATTCCAGACATTCAGGAACCTCTATATAATATCACAAATCTTCTTTTAAAGTTTCTGAACATTTGTCATTTTCCTGTAAAGCTATATTCATCTTTATACCAAAAGTACCTGTTTCATTTTTCAGATAATAAGGGGGGAAAAAAATCTCTCCTACATCTGCACAAAATATGTCTATCCTCATTAGATCCATTTTTTTCAATTAAATTGAAGTTTCTCTGCCCAAAAAGCATAAATCTGGGTATTGATTTAACTATAAACTCATGAAACTCCCGGTAGTCTTCTAAAACCATTTTACTTGGATGAGCATATAAGCTTTTAAAATATCAAGTTATTCCAGTATTTAATACACATAACTGCTTCCAGAGGGCTAAAGGCAATAAGGCACAGCTGCCCATTCCATTTGAAGAACAACTAGACTGCTAGCCAGTGTCTCACTACTTTGTTTTTTTTTTAAGCGTTTGCTTCTATTTTATTCAGTATGAGTTTGATACCTTCTGAACATGAACCATATCACCAGCAGCCAAAATCAATAACCTATCTAATCAAGGCCCTATAAACTAACAACAGACCCTCGGTGCTCTGTTCCTATAAAATGTAGTTCATTCTAAGTCTTTCCTTCCAAACCAGTCTAACTCTAAATTTATTATCCTCTTCTGACAAGGTTAGAGCATTGTCTACCCTAGACTTCTAGAAAGACCCTTTTGGGGAGAAAATCAATTACGTCTTGAAAAGAAAAAAAAAAAAAAAAGACCTCTCTGAAATTTTTTACTTTCCTTTTTTTTTTTTTTTTTTTGAGAGCAAGGAATCTTCTCCATGAAACTTTCATACAGCAAGCAGCTACTTCTTTTCAAATAAAAATCATGTGTAAATATTTCACAGACATGTCTCTACTGTGAATTGCACAATATGAAATGGAGATGTTAAAGAAATATTTCCCTAAATCAAACCAAATAAGAATATAAACATTTTCCTAAATCCATGAAGTTTTGAAGTCTAAGCCACAAATTCTCCTTGTATAAAACATCATATGTTTTTCTGATATCCTGTAAGCTGTGGCTGAATAGCCTTCTCTCGATGACTTCATAATGTATCTGATACTCATGTTTACTTTAAGCTTCTTCAAATGATATTTTCCATCTTAAAAATTGAGAAGGATTTTTGCCTTGAAAGATTATTCATAGGTAGCAATGTAAGCAAAACCAAAAGTTTATCCAAATTTTCTTTTCTCCCCTAGATCTGTGACATTAAACACATGTGTGCAAAAACCCTTCAGATGATAGCGATTTTCCTTTTATAATTTTAGGTATTTATTGACTCTTTCTCCTCACTTTCACTTTCTCCTCAGTTAGATACACACAGCTACTGAACTGGATGGAGACCAGTAAACTCAAAAAACAGCTAGAAAACTTGAATCAAATATCAGCAAAGCCACTGATATGAATTCCACGTGTAACCCATTGTTTCTTGATAAAATATAATCAACAACTCCCTTTAGAATAGTGTATGAAATTAAAATTCACTTTAAATATAACAAGAAAAGTGCTAATAAACTAATGGACAAGTAAAAATGATACTGTCTATTGAGAATGCTCTTTTAAGTAAGCCAAATGTTAGAAAAGAGAGGCCATAAATAAGTATTGATATGGAAACATTAATGCTGATGTTGGCTACCAACACTAAGTCTAACGGTGTTCTTATCTGCACTCATTGATCTTACCAGCTTGTGTTCTTTCAGGATCTACTGATGGCCCCATATATCAAAGAGCTAATCTCTTCTGTTGCTTTTGTTTACTGGCTTTACATCTCTTCTCAGCTTAGTGCCAAGACATGCTTTCAGCAAAAACTTACCACAGTCCAGTTTATAAGCATGACTCCTCCTGATGGTATAATCTCTATGTGCTGCGTTTCTTTAAAAGATGCCACATGCCACGTCTGACCCATGCTCCACAGGTTCTGAGTTGTTTTGACAATAGGAGTGATGGATGGTCCTTATCTACTACCACTTTCTCCCTTAGTTCCCTTACGACTAAGTACACATTCAACACAGCAGCTGGAGGAAGGAGAATGATCTGTGGCTGGGAAATACTGAAAACCACTAGTTTGTATGATGACTGAATCTGTGCCCTTGAATTTTTCAAGCCTTCTAACTAATACTCTAACCAAGATATCCAAAGATAGAATAGGGAAGCATGAGAATACTCCTTCCCCTCAGTTCAGAATACATGAGTCTTACATGGAGGGTTCCCAGGTGATTCAGTGGTAAAGCATTCCCCTGTCAATACAGGAGACCTGGGTCTGATTCCTAGGTCAGGAAGATCCCCTGGAGGAGGAAATGGCAACCCAATCTAGCATTATTGCCTGGAAAATTCCATGGACAGAGGTATCTGGTGAACTACAGTCTATAAGGTTGCAAAGAGTTGAACACAACTGAGTGAGCACACAGCTTTAAACACAGAAATGCTTTATTTTTCACTACTTAAAACTGCTTCAGTAAGGGTGCTGGTGTTCACTGTGAGTATNACATGTGGGTCAAAAGTAACAGAGTTGAATCCAAAAATGAATCCTTATATTTTCAGTTAGCATTCACCAAATTACCAAGAAAGACACTGGAGAAATAATAGCCTTTTTAACAAATGGTGCTAATACCTGTCTCTTATACACATCTTGTTCACTGTGAGTATGTCTCTCCAAGATTTGAAACCGTCATCTTTTTCACGTTCAGAAGGAGTTCAAAATCAATACTTTAGCCACTCTCATTGCAAGTTGTGCAAGTGATCCTTCGAAATCAGTGATAAGATGACATTAGCACCACGTACAATGACCACAGGCTTCTTCCAGTATGAAGTCTATCACTGCAGCCATCTCCAGCACGGCCCATTACCATGAAAGATTTAGCAGCCAGAGCGTCACAATGCAGTCAGTGCTGATGTTCATCTGGATCCGTGATGCCCATTTGTTCCTTTAATGCTCTTTATGCTGGCAAGAAACCTGATGCCATTTTGTTGACCAAATATCCAAAAGACAAGTAGGAAAAAATCCAGTTTCCTTTACAGGAAATTGAAGGGAGAACACTGGCCATATTTTTCCCAGCTCAATCTCTTAGTCACCATGTTCTTATAGGCATCTTACTATATTTATATTGTTCAAAAGACAGTATGTCACTCATCATGTCAAAGACTGTGAAAATATAGACTCAACTGCATTTTGAAAATCTTGCATTAAGGCATGGCCTTTATTTTCAGGTATAACATATCACAAGATTATTTGTCAATATTAGAAGATGCTAGAATTCTGCTCAAGTGTTATTTAAATACAAAAATTAACAACTATATATTCTTTATCTATTACTGTGTAGCAAATAATAAGCATGTTTCCACCAATATGCCTATTCAATATTTATTAGCTAACTACAGCTTTATATGTAAGGATATAGAACTGTAATCTCCAGCACAGTCACCAATAGCCACATGTAACTACAGAGCACTTGAAATGTGACTATTCCAAGTTGAGATATGTTGTAAGTATAAAATACACTCCAGGTTTCAAAGACTAAATACAAAAAAAAGAGAGAAGGTTCATGTGGATGACACGTGGATTTGATAATATTTTGGATATGATGGCTTAAATAAAATTAAAATATGAGTTAAATATTATTAAAACTAATTTTACTTGTATTTTTTTACATTTCTCATGGAACTACTAGAAAATTTTAGTTACATATATAGTTCATATTCAAGGCTCACCCTGCATTTCTGTTGGACAGGGTTTATATAGAAGATACGTCTAGTTCAGAGATCAACTAAAGCAAAATATATCCACAAAAATACAACAATTTCTAGCCTTACTTATTTCCAGTATTCTCTTTCTCTGGAGGAAAAGGAAGAAAAGATCTGTTAAGACATTTATTGTACAAACTTTGAACCTTAATGATCTAGAATGTACTAATTTGCTCTAGGTAAAAATTTCGTGCTAAAAATTAGATAAGAAAATTGCCACTTTTTAAATTGTCACAGCCAATTTTGACAAGTTTGGAATAAAAGGGAACGTCCTTAACATGATAAAACGCATCTATGAAAAACTTACAATGACTATCATGCCTAACTGTGAGCGAATGAAGGAACTGTCCTAAGATTGGAAACAAGGTATAATCACTTTCTCATCACTTCTTTTCAGTGTAGTACTAGAAGTTCTGTGAAAGTGAAAGTTGCTCGTGCCTCTTTGCAACCCCATGGACTTGCAGTCTGCCAGGTTCCTCTGTCCATGGAAGTCTCCAGGCCAGAACACTGGAGTGGGCAGCCATTGCCTTCTCTGGGGGCTCTTCTCAACCTGGGGATGGAACCCAGGTCTCCCACATTGCAGGTGGATTCTCTACCATCTGCGCCACCAGAGAAGCCCAAGAATATCAGAGTGGATAGCCTATCCCTTCTCCAGTGGATCTTCCTGGCCCAGAATCCAACCAGGGTCTCCTGCATTGCAGGTGGATTCTTTACCAGCTGAGCTACCAGGGAATTTCTCAACAATTCAGTTAAGAAAAAGAAATTAAAGTCCTCTATATCGAAAAGAAGAACTAAAACTGTCTGTATTTGCAGATGATATGTCCTGTATATATAAAATCTACAAGAATCCACACATACAATAAATCTTTTTAGAGTTAACAAATAGATGTATCAAGGTCACAAGATATATGATCAATGTACAAAAATTAATTATATTTCCATATACAATGAGAAATCCAAAAATAAAANTTTTTCCCTTTCTGATACAAACTTTCACCTGTGTTTTGAAGAGACTCTAAAAAGAAACTAAAAGGAAAATTTGCGAAGTGAAAAGTTTGAGAAGGTTCAGGGGTTGCCAACATCTTGCCTGCTTAAGTGAACGTCCCATTGGCTGCTGCACGCACCGCATGACTGGGCTGCAACACAGCACGTGGCATACATGTGACGGCACGGGCGGCGTGCGTTCTTTCCGAGCGGTGCTCTGGGGAGTCATCCTCAAGCACCACCCTCCTAAAGGCAGAAAACTCAGGGCTGGGGAGTGAGAGGGGTCTTTCCCAAACACAAAAACTCTTCTGAGTGTTCTAAAAATGAAGAGGAGGAAAGGACGGTGACTACTAGATGCTAAAATGTGACATTTGAAAGTGTTAGGAAAAATGCCAGACTGACAACGCCAGCTATAACCCCCCGAGTCAAAATGAAAGTTCAAGCTCAGGCTGATAGAGGCCCTACTTTTCTGAATGTTCATCAGCAAGATGGGAAATTCATCAGACTACCTGGACCACACGTCCTCCCTCTCTGAGCTGCTGGGAGGAAAGGTTTAGTTCCCAGGATCTATCCAGTTCTGTCTTGAAAGTCTGAACCTCAATCAGCATTGTGTGAGATACAAAGTCTATATTAGATATGCTTCACCCTGGGGAATTTATAGGAATGGGGAGGAATACATCATACCTAGGAAAAGTTGTATAAAAAACAAGGCCACATAAAATTGTCTGATGTGTGGAACAGACCATAAAGCAAAGAAATTCAGAGTGGAAAGGAGCTTCTACAGGAGGGAGAAGCACTAGAGACCTGGGGGAAGATGAGAAACGCACTGGGCCTGGAGGATTTTCCGTGATGAATGGGGAGTAATGGGGGCAAGGCTGATATTTTTAAAAAATCACCAGGCATTACGAACAGGAGTAAGAAGGGAACAAATAAAACACAAACTAATTCTATCAACATTAGTGACAAATCATCATTCTAAGTTAGATTTCTGTGGCAAGTTAAAATTTCAAAGGATTTTAAAAATGTATTTATTTTGGTTATTTGGTGCTGGTTGTTTGTTGCTGTGTGTTGGCTTTCTTTAGTTGCTGGTTGTTTGTTGCTGTGTGTTGGCTTTCTTTAGTTGCTGGTTGTTTGTTGCTGTGTGTNTGCACAAGAGGGACCATAAAGGGATGCTAAAAAACCTTCTAAACCTTGTTTATAGTGATGGCTGCGCAACTTGGTAAATATATTAAAAATCTATGGACTAGTAGCCTGGAGAAAGGTGAAATACCTGAAATGCCAAATTTAAAAAAAATTAAATCTTATAATCTGTCACTTAAAACACTACGAAGTCTGGCTTCTTCCTACCCAGGACAATTAAAAAAAAAAAAACAAAAAACAAAACTTTGTTGGGTATGAGTGTGGACTCTAGAATCAAAGAGAGCCGGCTTCAAATCTTACTCTACTACTTACTAGCTGTGCGACTTGAGTGATTTCACCTCTCTGAGACTTAACACTTTTCATCTACAAAATAGAGTTAATAATGGTGTCTCCTTCCCAGATCATGGTGACAATTTGAGGCAAGGCATGCGAAGCACTGAGCAAAGTTGGGCACAAAGTGCTCACTGATTGGTAGCTAGAATTATTAGCTTCATCTCCAAATTATTTGGGAAAGGTAATGGCACCCCACTCCAATCCTCTTGCCTGGAAAATCCCATGGACAGAGGAGCCTACTAAGCTGCAGTCCATGGGGTCGCAGAGAATCGAACATGACTGAGCGACTTCACTTTCACTTTCATGCATTGGAGAAGGAAATGGCAACCCACTCCAGTGTTCTTGCCTGGAGAATCACAGGGACGGAGGAGCCTGGTGGGCTGCCGTCTATGGGGTCGCACAGAGTCGGACATGACTGAAGCAACTTAGCAGCAGCAGCAGCCAAATTATTTCCATGCTCTTCCAAAATGTGCTCAGCTTTAACTCCTTTGGTTAAGGAACTTCCCTTAGGCATTCCTAATTGTCATACTGTATTATTATAATTTTCTTCACTAAATATTGCTACCCTTCCTGCCCCCCCGCAAAAGTACTTATTCTTCCAGCTCCACTAATTCCTATAGAGCATTCCATTCCACTAGGGATACTGTTCTCCTAAACTCTTCTCTTTGTACATACATCTCCTTTGTCTATGTACAACTCCTGTGATTCAGAAGCACAGAATCGCATGATTGCCACCTGTATTTTCTTGAGTGTATAATCTGACTCCTGTGCTACCATACTCCCCTGCTGCCTGAAGCCATGGACGATATCTTGGGATTTTTGTCTGGCAAGTTGAGATGAAACTTCAGTCTTTCTGTACCACATTTCCAGATAGCCACAGTGACATGTGCTTTGATATCATTACTATCCTGCATGGTGATTCAGTTTTTATGAGAATACATTTATATGAAGAAGTGCTCAATGACTGCAGAATAAAAAAAAATAAGCTTAACAAAGGTAAAAGTCCCATAAAACAGATTCAAAGACATTAACTAGGTTGTTGATCTATCTTCTTTGACTGCTAGACGAAGACCCAAATCTACTGCTTATTACTCTGTTTTCAAAATGTTCACACTCAGGAAATGGACTCAGTAAAAACAGATAAGCACAGGAGTTTAGGTGTGTCACCTTCCTAAATTATAAAGAAATGCCAACTCTCTCTATATACTGCAAACACAAGGTAGTGTTTTTCTGAATAAAGCAGTGCATGACATCGCAATTAGTCTTCCTTAATAACAACTTAACAACTCTCAATTCCTGAAAAACAGAATCAAACATTGTAGAAAAATTTCCCCTTATTTTACCTCCTATAGTTCTTTCAAACAAAAAAATATCAGACATTTTCCAAGAATTTAAACATCAAAATCTCAACCAAAAGACCTGTCTTTATCAAAAGAAATAACTGCTCTTGCTAAGATCTTCATTCTTCAGAAGATTTCTAAATTGCCCCCTTCCTTTTTAAAAAATACATTAGAATAGATAATGACCTACATCCTTCCACTTTTGTCACTTTTGATGGGATCTTCTCTTTTCGGCTTCATCTGTTACTCTTGTCTCTATCAAAATACCACTCATGGAAATTTCTCACAAAATGTCTGGTGGTACTAGTTGGAGGTTTCGAGCAGCATTTTTCTGGCCTTGCATCAATACTGACCATGTGTGCAACCTGAGGTAAAAATCTCTCAAAAATACAGGGAGGTTGTCCAGTGGTTGGGAATCTGCCTTCCAAAGCAGGGGATTCAGGTTCGATCCCTGGTTGGGAAACTAAGATCCCACAAACCATGTGGCCACTAAGCCTATGCACCACAGTGACAACTAGGACCCAGTGCAGCCATAAATACATACATAATACACAGGGATCAAAATATCCAACCCACCTACCTCAAAGGTGTGCTGAGAGAATAAATGAGACTGAAAGCATGAAAACCCTTCAGTGATTTTTAAAATTCAAAATCATCATGAGGATCATTAAATTTCCTCCTTGGCTCTGAAGGGGTGGAACCCACCAGAGACAAATCCCCACCTGACCCCTGAAATTCAAAGGAACCACTGGATTAGTAGATTCAACCTTTTCTTTTATTCATTAAATAGAGGAACAACCAACACACATTAAACTTGGATCTTTCTGTGTGGAAGGAGGCAGAGATTTGGGGCAAAAGGTTTATTTTGAATCTTGGCTCCAGTACTTAAAGCTTTGGCAGTCTGGCCAGTGTCCTCATCTGCAAAATGGGAGTGCATATCAAAGGTTATAAAACCCTTGAGTGCTACTCAGATGTAAATGCTTATCAAATATTTAGTAACTATGTTTCAAAAAAAAATTACATGTTCAAATATTTGAAAAGCTCTAACACCTATTAGTTCTATTCTTTATTCCACTGTGTCATTCTAAATAAGTTCTCTCCTGTGTTCTATCCTGAGCAAGAAATGAATTTTCAAAACTGATTAGCTTTGTAGGAACATAGAGAGAGATTTACAAATACACCAAATTTGAAATGTGATTTCTTGAATAACTTGCCTGTCGTTATAACAGAATATGAGATAAAGGGATAAAAAGAAAGCTTCATTACTGTCCAAACCAATTTGACTCTTACAAAGCTAATTAAACATGTCTTGAGTATATAAAATATATCATCCTCAGATAACAGCATACTGTTAAGTTCTTCATCTTATTAAGAGCTTGCATTAATGCTCCTTCAACATAAATTTTATACCCAGACAGGTACTATTTGAGAAACCTCACAATAGGAATGACCTAAATTAGGGTGACAGAGGCAAAAGATGGATCACCAGGGCCTGTCTCAACAAGAAGAGGAATGAGGATTCGATCTTACATTATTGTCCAATTCTAATGTGCTAACATTGTCTTCGGAAAAAAGCTTCCTTCCTCAAGCCATCAGCCCCTCTGGGGCTCAGCATCAAGGTAAGGAATTTCACAACTCAGAGGACTAAACCCCATACCTCAGAGTCATAAAGTCAATGCTGAAAGACCCTTAGAGGTCCTTGAAACTTAATCCTTTATAAATAAGAAAAAAGAGGCCCAAAGAGGTGACATGTCTGAAGTTATAGATTCTGATACGTAGCACAGCATCTTTTTTGAGAGAAAAGAGAGTTAATGTAAGATAGTCACCCGAATGTATCTGAGTACTAAAAATAAAGCTTTAAATATTAACCAATGACTATGAGTCTGTTTCTGCTTTATAGATAGGTTCATTTTTCAGACTTGTGGCTGCCAAGGGGGCAGGGGGAAGGGAGAATGACAGACTGAGAGTTTGGGGTGGTTAAGTGCAAATTATTACGTTTAGAATGGATAAATAACAAGGTCTCACTGTACTGCATAGGAACCAAACTCGATATCCTGAGATAAACCATAATGGAAAAGACGATCAAAAAAGAATATATATAATATGTGTATAAATGAGTCACTTTGATATATAGCAGAGATAGGCACAACATGGTAAATCAAATATACTTCAACAAAAATAGTAATCAATGGATTTCATCAACTGACCTGATGAGCCCATGGCTCTTGCTTTCTGTCATCTCCGTGACTGTCCTAAGGCACCATCCTGGCTCATGTGTGAGCCCGAACATTTGAATATAGTCTCTGCAACACATTGTTTCCTCCAGCCTATATTTAAATACCCTTTTTTTTCCCTTTGGTGTGAATGCCCCATTTGGGGGGGGCTCCCTCTCCAAGAACCAAAACTGAACCCAAAGTCAAGAGGAGAAGCACAACTTAGAATCAGAGGCTAAAAGTGATATTTTACCACAGTAAAAAATGCCAAAAGATTTTTTTTTTAATCACAGGCATATAAATATACATTGTCTTCCCTGATAAGATTACCTTCAGGCTATTAAAAGCCTTTTTATGTTCTTTCTTCTCTTTCATGTTCCCCAGATGTAGGCTATAGTACAATGGGAAATTGAGCCCACCATAAAAGTCTTCCTCCGTAATCTCTGTTGCAGGGAATTGTAGCCATAGGAAATGCCCTATGACCTGAAGAGCTTCCCCAAACAGAAACTCCTGAGCATTAATGGGTAAACTTTCAGTATCATGGTAAAGTTGCTATAGAGTTGACATCTGATTGATGCTGTGACAGCTTTTTGTACCTTACATACTGTCAGTGCAACCATATTAGGGACCACTTTGGACTCTGTAAAGCCATTTTTAAAAGGTTGGGAGGGTGAGGATTAAAAAAATACTTCACTGACATCCCAAGGGCATATATACTGACAGAATAATGACCCCCCCTTTCAGGATCATTCCCTTGGGTGGGGAAAAAAACGTGGGTGTACATGTACACATATATATGTACACACACACGCACATACTTTCTAGGGACACTGCAATTCTAGGGTTCTACAATTCCTTCAGATTCATTAAAAGGCCAATGGAATGGCGACTTTGTATACATTTATGGTCTGTAAGAGACACTTTTACTGAAATTCAATTGTAACTGTGAATGCTTCAGACCAGATACAATTTTTACATTTTCTGCTACTGGAGTGGGAAGACCAAATAGCTATTTCAAATTCACATTTCCCTTTTCCAATTGAATGTGTCACTCCCCCTGGAACGCCCGTATGCCACAATACCTCTAGCTTTCCAATTCATTTTCATTGGAAAAATCTAAACATGAAGCAATCCCTTCTACTCTACCAGTCACCGAGGTTCCCCTTAGGGTGTTTTCGTGTTGAAAGAAGTCACTGAGTATCAGACTGATAGCTTTTTGTCTTCCGAAGCTCATTGACTAAGAAAATAATACACATAAAGACAGCCTATTCCAACAATATCCCAAGGGGAAAATAGTCCATTGCCACCCACTTTTAGTGATGGTTTAGAAAGGGTTAGAGAGTTTTACCTTGGGGGTCTACAGAAGATAACAGGCCAGTAGTCTATGTTTTGAGGGAAAAGAAGAAGAAGAAGAAAAAAAAAACAGTGCCTCTTTAGGAAATGTAGAAAATATTCACTGTCACTTCTGATTAGAAGAGAGTTGGGGAAAAAGATACCTTAGTAATAGATATTTCACTGAATGTGTACAAGTGCTTTACTAAATGAAACTCCAAAAACCAAAGGGGCATCAAATAACACTTAGGTATTCAAAGAACACAACTCATCCACACTTGCAGGGATTGTCAGTTCTCAAAACCGTACACTTGAAATGGTAACTTTAAAATCCTCCCTCGAACTGTTTGATGACATTTGTTTCTTAATGTTATTGCCAACCAAGTATTCAATTTCAATGCAGAAATATAAAATATGAAGGATAAACATATTTCTGCATCAGGTGCCATAACCATATCTTATTTTATAAATATTTTCACTTTCACCTGCTTAAAAGCAGTATAATTAGGAAAAAGGCTCAGGCAGCCTGGAATTATATTTCTGTTTACAATTTTATAAACACAGCTATATTTCCTTTCAGTGCTGTGATCTGCAGCTGTAAAACATCCTTAACACTATTAGTTAATAATCTGATTTTACTTACAAATGTTTCCTTCCTCCACCACATCTAGTTCTTAAAAAATGTATTTGTACCTATTTCAGAGAAACAGAAAAACAGTTCACTCATGTCCTGAAAGACAAAGTTTCCAGGCTTTGAGTTTAAAACGATGATAATATCAGGAAATATATAAAACAATGAATATATGAAGAAAAATAAACTATTTACTTGATTATATGACGGGAGTATAAGCAATTTTGTCTTAGATTTCTTTTATTTCAATATCATATTTTAAAGTTAAGTAAGACTTTTAAAAGAACAATCACAATATCATGAATTTACATGGTATCTGTCCACTGACTGGGCTTCCCAGGTGGTATTACTGGTAAATAATTTGCCAGACAATACAGGAGACATAAGAGATGCGAGTATGACCCTTGGGTTGGGAAGATCACCTGGAGAAGGGCATGGCATCCCATTCCAGTACTCTTGTCTGGAGAATCCCCATGGACAGAGGAGCCTGGCAGGTTATCGTCCATTGGGTTGCAAAGAGTCAGACACCACTGAAGTGACTTAGCACACACACACACTGATCACAGACCAAGTGTTTTAATATCTTTTTATGTTCCAAAGACACCATCAAGATGAGCAAAGACTATCGGCCCCATTTTATGGATGAGGACAGTGAAGCTCTTAGAAACGGAACAATGAAGTTCAGGAAGGAGTTAACACATTGCTTTAACCTGTCAATTCACGGGACAAATACCCATAAGTGGTTTCAATCAGAATCCCTATAACTCAGATGAACAGGGTTCTTCACCCTGAGAGCGGCAATCATCTCCAGTACCCAGCTGCTTTCTGCACTCCTAGAACTAGCCTCATGGGACATCACTCAAAGGTATCAACACCCCAAAGAATCCCATCCCTCTTCAGCCCTCTTCAGTCCCAAAACATCCCTCATCCAAGCTTCTGGATTTGAAAATCTCAACTTCCCTTTGTTCCTCCAGTCTGAGGGCTGACAGCTGCTTGCTGTACTTCCTTCTGAACCACCAGTCTTCCCATGCTGCTCGAGGAGTCCTCTCATACCTTCTCAACCAATTTCCTTTCTGAAATTGTCTGTTGCAATATAGAAAGTGGTTCTGCTTTCCTGACTGGACGCTGAGTAATACAGACAGGTTAACCACAAAATAAGAAGTACTGATTTATACATTTCTCTCTCAATCTAATAACACAGAAAGTCTTGTTTTCAAGTCTAGCCTGACTCAAGAAAGTTAACATTTCATTCACATCATTTTATTATTTTGAGTTCTTGGAGATTTGTTACGCGCAGGCTTCAGTGGGAGAGCAGGTATGCACCTGGTTTCTTGTGATTCAAGTTCCAGTGCTAAATGGGCAGAAGGTTTCTCTCATGGACATTTTAGAGGAAACCTCCCCATCACCGAAATGAAAATACCAATACTGCACGCAGCTTACTTTCACTCCTGTCCTTTATAATTACTTCCAAATGTGTGTATTGCACCCAGGGCCACAAGGCAGGTAGTCCTATTTTGCCAGGACAGTAAAAGGAATCTTGTAATCTATTACACCTTTAAACCACAGGCATTTGGGGCCAAGTTCAGAAACAAAGCCAAATATGGTTCAACTTTTCTAAGCCTCGGCTTCGTTTATATTTTGTTGTGTTTTAACTAACATCCTATTTCTAAGGATTTTAAGAGGTATGTGACACTTGGACAAGAACTGGTTCCAGCAAAATAATATTCTGATGAGTTAAGTGTAAATGAATCAGAAACATACAAACTATATTTCCCTTGAAACACACAGGGATTTAGAAGTTAATGGAAAAGTGCTGGCAACCCACATTTAGAGTTTTTATTGAAATCAGGATGTTTGAATAAACATTAGACATTCAAATAACTCAAACTGAAATGGGGTTCACCAATCCTTAATTAAACAGTGCTTTAAATGATGAAGAAGCATGTCACATTCACATTTCAGACTTAAAGCTTTACTTGGCAGACATGCGTCTGGTTCAAGAAACCTCTGCAGTCATGTTATGGCAACCAATTGAGATATTAAAACAGACAGTGAAGTTTTAAACTCAGTTTGGCAAGCACCATGAGAAAACAACTACCGATTGGAACATTAAGAAAAAAAAAAAAAAAGAGTGTCAGGAGTGTAATAACAAAGTTTTGAAAGGAAGTTGGGGCCGGACACAGAATTTAGAAAGAATATGCCTTCTTAAATGGGCTAATAATGAGCTAATCATATAAGAAACTAGAGAGTGGTATGTGTCGAGGTTGCTCTTTTCTGTTTTTGACTGTAAGTTGAAGCTGCAAATCAAAATGGCTTGTAAGTTGGAAATGGACAGAAGTGTAATGGAATTTTAATTTCTCTGATGCCAAATGCTGGAATTAAGCTAGCANGAGAGTGGTATGTGTCGAGGTTGCTCTTTTCTGTTTTTGACTGTAAGTTGAAGCTGCAAATCAAAATGGCTTGTAAGTTGGAAATGGACAGAAGTGTAATGGAATTTTAATTTCTCTGATGCCAAATGCTGGAATTAAGCTAGCAGTTGGCTAAGTGGACTTTCTCTGACCCACTGGTCAGCTTGTAATCACATAACATGAATTTCCAATGGATTAAAAATAAACCTTGGGGTTGTTCAGAGCCCTGTGTGAAATTAGTCAGAAGCAAAACTAATGATATCATAGATGCCAAACTTCAATATGTATCAGACAAAATTTAGTTTGCATCAGAATCATCTAGAAGGCATACTAGACCCTACCCTAACAGTTTATAATTGAGGAAGTCTAGGTGGAGACCTACAACCTGCATTTTTAACAGACTCTCAGGTGAGAAGCTGATTCTGTTGGACTGGGCAATTCTCAGAAAGCCTCCAAAGCATACATGATGGCTCAGGACTGCTCTAAGGCCCCTACGAACTGTGGAAGCAAGCACACTAGTGCTTTATATGAGTACTTTCCATTACCATCCTAGAAAAGGGCTTCAGGCCTCTCCCTCTATTTTTCCCCTAAAACACCAGAGCTGCTTAAGGAATTTGCTGGAATATAAATAGATCAACCATTTTAAAACAAGATCCTCATAAATGTTTTCAAATGAGATGTGCACACCTATAAAAAAGATGTCTAAAATAAACAGAGCAATTCTTTCCATCCCATTTGACCTTCTATTGGAGGCAAATTTTTAGACCTTCAGATTAGTCTGACAGATCAGCATCAGAACTATCAGACTGATTCATCTCTGAAATTATTGTGATCGTATCTGTTCTTTGTGAGAGACAAACTGATGCATAGTTTAGCCAATCTGCATTATTCCTTACCTTGCAGCAATAGATGATTTGTCATCCTCTGGCTCCTGCTTATGTCACAGGATTGCAAATGAATTGACCACAGAAATCTAATGGAACATCTTACTTTCTGCAATAACCACTACAATAAGCTTTGGGCAAGAGTTTTCATCCTTTGCTTGTGTGTCTTCAAGTACAAGAAACCAACCACCATTCACAGCAAAACACCTTTTCCTTTTTAGGGTGAAAGAACGTGGTGGAGGCCTCAATAGGAACACGTAATTTTCACTCTCAACAAAGGCCTCTTTCTCATTCCTTGCATCAAGTGGGCCTCCAGGTCCTTTTGTTGGTTTAACTGCTTTGACATCCACTACTTTTGTACAGGGGCTTCCCAGGTGACTCAGTGGGCCCAGTGGGTAAAGAATCTGCCTGCAAAGCAAGAGATGCAGGAGATTTGGGTTTGCTCCCTGGGTAGGGAAGATTCCCTGGAGGAGGGCATGGCAACACACTCCAATATTCTTGCCTGGAGAATATCATGGACAAGGAACCTGGCGGACTATAGTCAATGGGATTTCAAAGAGTCAGACACAATAGTATATTCAAAAGCAGAGACATTACTTTGCCGACTAAGGTCCGTCTAGTCAAGGCTATGGTTTTTCCTGTGGTCATGTATGGATGTGAGCGTTGGACTGTGAAGAAGGCTGAGCACCGAAGAATTGATGTGTTTGAACTGTGTTGTTGGAGAAGACTCTTGAGAGTCCCTTGGACTGCAAGGAGATCCAACCAGTCCATTCTGAAGGTGATCAACCCTGGGATTTCTTTGGCAGGAATGATGCTAAAGCTGAAACTCCAGTACTTTGGCCACCTCACGCGAAGAGCTGACTCACTGGAAAAGACTCTGATGCTGGGAGGGATTGGGGGCAGAAGGAGAAGGGGACGACCGAGGATGAGGTGGCTGGATGGCATCATGGACTCGATGGATGCAAGTCTGAGTGAACTCCAAGAGATGGTGATGAACAGGGAGGCCTGGCGTGCTGCAATTCATGGGGTCGCAGAGAGTCAGACACGACTGAGCGACTGAACTGAACTGAACTGAACAGACACAATGGCAGCAACTGAGCACACACGCATGCACCTTTGTACATATCTCAGATGTTGTCCCCATCTCCATGCTAATTTGCTTAATTAATCTGTCATAAAACTAACATTTTCAGTGTATGCTACTATGAATTTTAACACAAGTAGAGAATTATGTAACCACGACCACAATCAAGATACAGAACAGAGCCAAAGCCACAAGAACTTCCCAGTGCTTGTAATCACACCACTTCCTCACCCTTATCTTCTAATCTCTTCTCCAGACCAGCTTTGTCTGGTCAAGAATATTATAAACAAAATCATGGAGTAAATGACCTTTTGAGATAGACTTCCTTCCCTTGGGATAACGCTATTGAGATTCATACAAATGGTTACACGCTGGCAATAGTCTGTACACTCTATGACTGAGGAGTATTCCAGTGTATCACTTTACCACATTTCATTTATCCATTCACCTACTGAACATCTAGAGTCTTCCTATTTGGGTGATCATGCATAGATCTGTCATAAAAGCCCAAGTATAGTTTTTTGTATGAGCCTTCTTCCATTTTATGGATTCTCTTTTGCTGTAATGTCTAAGAACTCTTTGACTAACCCCAGTTCAGAAAGTTTTCTGCTGAAAGTTTTATAATTCTCACTTAAATCTGTGATCCATTTTGAGTTAGTATTTGCATATGATGTGAAGTTAAGGTCAAGGTTTACATTTTTGAATATAGATGTTTCACTTTTCCAATACCTTTCGCTTAAAAGATTGTCCTTTCTCTAAAGAACCGCTTTTACACCTTAAAAAAAAAAAATTCAACTGGCATACTTGTATTGATTTCCTTCTGGACTCTATCTTATTTATCTATGTGTGATCCATGAGCCAATAACACACCATCTTGATTATTCCAACTCTCCAAAAAGTTCTAACTGGATAGAGTGATTCTTCCAACCGTACTCTTTTTTTCAAAACTGTTTCTGTCTATTCTAGATCCTTTACTTTTTCGTAAATATTATAGAACAGCTTTTTATATTTACAAATAAATCATGACAGAATTTCAAGTGAAACTATATTAAACCTATAGTTTATTTAGAAATGAACTAACATTTTACTATGGAGTGGAAAACTATTTTGATATGCTAAGTCTTTCAATCCCTGAAGAAGGTATGTATTTCCACTTATTTAATTCATTTTTTATTTATTTCATTAGTGTTTTGTAATTTTAAGCATACAGATATTACAGGTGTTTTGTAAGATTCATATCCAACTATTTCATTTTGTATAGGTGGTAATTTTTAAATTTTTCTTTCCTACATTTTATCAATAGCATCTAGAAACACTACTGGTTATTATGTTGGCCTGGTACCTTATGTCTCTGATAAACTCACTTATTGTTTCTGGGAATATGAGGATATTCCTCAGAATTTTCTACATAGATGATCATATCATCTGTGAATTTCCAGTGTGAGGGTGAGGGAAGCAGACATCCCTGCTTTGTTTTCTGTCTTAAAGGGAAGTCACTCCTTTTTTTTTTTATGATTTTTATCCATCATTTTTTTATTTTTATTTATTTTTTAATAAATTTATTTATTTTTTTAATTTTACTTTACAATACTCTATTGGCTTTGCCATACATCGACATGAATTGACCACAGGTGTACAAGTCACTCCTTTTTAAAATAAAGTGTTGTGGATGTTACGTGTAGGTTTTTTGTAGATTCTCTTCATCAGATTGAGAAAATTCCTTTCCATTAGTAGTTTTCTGGTAGATTTTTAGTATGAATTGTTAAGTCCCTTTTCTGTATCAACTGATATACGGTTTTTCCTATTTAACGTATTAACATGGTAGACTGCAATGATTAATTTTTAAATATTGACTCAGCTTTGCAGTCCCAGAATAAAATCTCCTTGGGCACAGCATATTATTTTTTATATACTGCTGGATTTTATTAGCTAATTTTTTCTGAGGATTTTTGTATTTATGTTCATGAAAGACATTTGTCTGTAGTTTTGGTTCTACCTCTGACTTTTAGTATTGGGGTAACTCTGGTGTTACCAAATGTATTTGGCAGTGTTTCCTGCTCTTCTCTTTTCTTGAAGAGACTAGATGTAACTGACATTATTTCTTCTTTAAATGTTTGGTAGAATTAGCCAGTGAAATCACTTGAACTTAAAGGTTTCTTTTTCAGAAGATTTTAAACTATGTATTTCCTTAATAGTATAATGCTATCAAGGTTACCTAGCTCTCATTGGTAATATTAATAGTCTGTAGAGTTTTATTGACTTCCCTGGTGGCTCAGATGGTAAAGCATCTGTCTACAATGTGGGAGACCTGGGTTTGATCCCTGGGTCGGGAAGTTTCCTGGAGAAGGAAATGGCAACCCACTCCAATACGTCTGCCTAGAAAATCCCATGGACAGAGGAGTCTGGTGTCCATGGGGTTGCAAAGAGTCGGAAACGGCTGAGCAACTAAAATGGCTGGGTATTAAATGTTGTGATATTCCAACTGTTTGTAGTATTCCCTTATTACTCTTTAAATGTTTGTAGTGATATTCTCTTATTCCTGATAGTAAGAATTTTGTCTTTTTTGTCAGTTTTATTAAAAGGACTGCCAATTATACTGTTATTTTCAAGAACCGATTTTTGCTGAATTTCTTTATGATTTTTATTGTAAACTTCACTAACTTCTCCTATCTTTATTACTTCCTTCTTCCTGCTTCTTTCTGGCTATTTTCACTCTTGTTTTTCTAGTTTCTTAAGGCAGAAACTTAGATTATTTGAGGTCTTTCTTCTTTTTAGCATAAGCATTTAATGTTATAAATTTTCAGGTCAGTACTACTAAAGTACTGCAATCCTCAAATTCTGTTTACATAGGATTTTATTTTTTTAAGTTCAAAATATTTTTCAGTTTCCCTTAATATTTCCCCCTTGACTCATGGATTGGTTCAAAATATGTTGCTTAATTTATAACTATTTGGATTTTTTTGTCATCTTTCTCTTACTGGTTTCTAGTGTAATACATTATGATCAGAAAGAACATTTTATATGATTTTAATTATTTTAAAGGTGTTAAAGTTTGTTTTATGATCCAGGATATGACCTCTCCTGGGTAAAACCCATATACTCTTAAAACAAATAGCTCAGAAAAGAAAAGAAGCAAAAGGCAAAGGACAGGGAAAGATATATCCAACTGAATACAGAGTTTCAAAGAATAGCAAGGCGAGATAAGAAAATCTTCTTAAAGAAAAATGCAAAGAAATAGAGGAAGACAATAGAATGAGAAAGACTAAAGGTCTCTTCAAGAAAATTAGAGATACCAAGGGAACACTCCATGCAAAGATGGGCACAATAAAGGACAGAAATGCAAGGACCTAACAAAGCAGAAGAGATTAAGAAGAGGTGGCAACAAAAAAAGAAAACTACAGGCCAATATCACTGATGAACACAGATGCAAAAGTCCTTAACAAAATTCTAGCAAACAGAGTCCAACAACATATAAAAAGATCATACATCATGACCCAGTGGGCTTTATCCAAGGGATACAATGATTCTTCAATATTCACAAATCAATCAATGTGATATACCACATTAATAAATTGAAAGATAAAAACCATATGATTATCTCCATAGATGCAGAGAAAGTCTTTGACAAAATTCAACATCCACTTATGATTAAAAACCCTCCAGAAAGCAGACAAAGAAGGAACATACTACAACATAATGAAAGCCATGTATGATAAACCCACAGCAAACATTATCCTCTATAGTGAAAAATTGAAAGCATTTCTCCTAAAGTCAGGAACAAGATAAGGGTGCCCACTCTCACCACTACTATTAAACACAGTTTTGGAAGTTTTAGCCATAGCAATCAGAGAAGAAAAAGAAATAAAAGGAATCCAGATTTGAAAAGAAGTAAAACTCTCACTGTTTGTAGATGACATGATCCTCTACATAGAAAACCCTAAAGAAATCACCAGAAAATTATTAGAGCTAATCAATGAATATAGTAAAGTTGCAGGATATAAAATTAACACACAGAAATCCCTTGCATTCCTATACACTAACAATGAGAAAACAGAAAGAGAAATTAAGGAAACAATTCCATTCACCATTGCAATGAAAACAATAAAATACTCAAGAATAAATCTACCTAAAGAAACAAAAGACCTATATATAGAAAACTATGAAACATTGATGAAAGAAATCAAAGGTGACACAGATGGAGAAATATACCATGTTCATGGATCAGAAGAATCAATATACTGAAGATAAGTATACTACCCAAAGCAATCTACAGATTCAGTGCAATCTCTATTAAGTTACCAGTGGTATTTTTCAGAGAACTAGAACAAATAATTTCACAATTTGTATGGAAATACAAAAAACCTCAAATAATCAAAGCAATCTTGAGAAAGAAGAATGGAACTGGAGAAATCAACCTACCTGACTGCAGAACATACTACAAAGCTACAGCCATTAAGACAGTATGGTACTGTCATGAGGACAGAAATATAGGTCAGTGGGACAAAACAGAAACCCCAGAGACAAATCCACTCGACTATGGACACCTTATCTTCAACAAAGGAGCCAAGAATATACAATGTAGAAAAGACAATCCTTTTAACAAGTGGTGCTGGGAAAACTGGTCAACCACTTGTAAAAGAATGAAACTAGAACACTTTCTAACACCATACACAAAAATAAACTCAAAATGGATTAAAGATCTAAATGTAAGACCAGAAACTATAAAACGCCTAGAGGAAATCATAGGCAGAACACTCTCTAACATAAATCACAGCAGGATCCTCTATGATCCACCTCCCAGAGTAATGGAAATAAAACAAAAAATAAACAAATGGGGCCTAATTAAACTTAAAAGCTTTTGCACAATGAAGGAAACTGTAAGCAAAGTGAAAACACAGCCTTCAGAATGGGAGAAAATAATAGCAAATGAAGCACCTGACAAAGAATTAATCTCAAAAATATATAAGCAGTTCATGCAGCTCAAATCCAGAAAAATAAATGACCCAATCAAAAAATGGCCCAAAGAACTAAACAGACATTTCTCCAAAGAAGACATACAGATGGCTAACAAACACATGAAAAGATTCTCAACATCACTCATTATCAGAGAAACGTAAATCAAAACCGCAATAAACTACCATCTCATGCTGGTCAGAATGGCTGCTATCAAAAAGTCTACAAACAATAAATGCTAGAGAGGGTGTGGAGAAAAGGGAACCCTCTTACACTGTTGGTGGGAATGTAAACTAGTACAGCCACTATGGAGAGTAGTGTAGAGATTCCTTAAAAATCTGGAAATAGAACTGCCATATGACCCAGCAATCCCACTGCTGGGGACACACACTGAGGAAACCAGAATTGAAAGAGACATGTGTACCCCAATTTTCATCATAGCACTGTTTACAATAGTTAGGATATGGAAGCAACCTAGATGTCCATTGGCAGAAAAATGGATAAGAAAGCTGTGGTACATATACACAATGGAATATTACTCAGCTATTAAAAAGAATGCATTTGAATCAGTTTTAATGAGGTGGATGAAACTGGAGCCTATTATACACAGTGAAGTAAGTCAGAAAGAAAAACACCAATATGGTATATTAACACATATATATGGAATTTAGAAAGATGGTAATGATGACCCTATATGTAAGACAGCAAAAAAGACACAGATATAAAGAATAGACTTTTGGACTCTGTGGGAGAAGGCAAGGGTGGGATGATTTGAGAGAATAGCATTGAAACAGGTGTATTACCATATGTGAAACAGATCGCCAGTCCAGGTTTGATGCATGAGACACGGCTCTCAGGATCGGTGCACTGGGATGACCCTGAGGGATGGGATGGGGAGGGAGGTGTGAGGTGAGTTCAGGATCAGGGCCACATGTACACCCATGGCCGATTCATGTCAATGTATGGCAAAAAACACTACAAAATTGTAAAGTAATTAGCTTCCAATTAAAATAAATTAATTAATTTATAAAAAATGAAGAGGTGGCAAGAATACACAGAGAAACTGTACAAAAAGGGACCTGGTGTGGTCACTCACCTAGAACCAGACAACCTGAGTGTGAATTCAAGTGGGCCTGAGGAAGCATTACTATGAACAAAGTTACTGGAGGTAACGGGATTCCAGTTGAGCTATTTCAAAGGCTAAAACATGATGCTGTTAAAGTGCTGCACTCAATATGCCAACAAATTTGGAAAACTCAACAGTGGCTACAGGACTGGAAAAGGTCAGTTTTCATTCCAATCCCAAAGAAGGGCAATGCCAAAGGATGTTCAAACTATCATACAACTCCACTCATATCACATGGTAACAAGGTAATGTTCAAAATCCTTCAAGCTAGACTTCAACAGTATGTAAACTGAAAAATTCCAGATGTACAAGTTGGATTTAGAAAAGGTAGAGGAATCAGAGATCAAATTGCCAGCATCCACTGAATCAAAGAAAAAGGAAGGGAATTCCAGAGAAACATCTACTTCTGCTTCACTGACTACACTAAAGTCTTTGACTGTGTGGATCACAAAAAACTATGGAAAATTCTTAGAGAGATGGGAATATCAGATCACATTCTGCTTCCTGAGAAACCTGTATACAGGTCAAGAAGCAAGAGTTAGACCATATAAGGAATGACAAACTGGTTCAAAATTGGGAAAGGAAAATTGTTTAGGCTGAATATTGTCACTTCACTTATTTAACTTATATGCAGAGTACATCATGAGAAATGCTGGGCAGAATTAATCATAAGCTAGAATCTAGTTTGCTGGGAGAGATATCAATAATCTCAGATACGGATATGATAGCACCCTAATGGCAGAAAGTGAAGAGAAACTAAAGAGCCTATTGGTGAAAGTGAAAGAGGAGAGTGAAAAAACTGGCTTAAAACTCAATGTTCAAAAAACGAAGATCATTGCATCCGGTCCCATCACTTCATGGCAAATAGATGGAGAAAAAGTGGAAGCAGTGACACTTTATTTTCTTGAACTCCAAAATCACTGTAGACAGTGACTGCAGCCATGAAAGTAAAAGATGTTTGCTCCTTTGAAGAAAAGCTATGGTAAACCTAAACAGCATGTTAAAAAGCAGAGATAACAAAGGTTCATACAGTCAAAGCTATTGTTTAACCAGTAATCATGTATGGATGTGAGAGTTGGACCATAAAGAAGGCTGAGGACTGAAGAACTGATGCTTCTGAACTGTGGCACTGGAGAAGACTCTTGAGAGTCCCTTGGACAGCAAGCAGATCAAATCAGTCAATCCTAAAGGAAATTAGTCCTGAATATTTATTGGAAGGCCTGATGCTGAAGCTGAAGCGCCAATACTTTGGCCACCTGCTGCAAAGAGCTGACTCACTGTAAACTCTGATGCTGAGAAAAATTGAGGGCAAAAGAAGAAGGTGGTAACAGAGGATGAGATGGTTGGATGGCATCACCAATTCAATGGACATAAGTTTGAGCAAACCCTAGAAGATAGTGAAGGACAAGGAAGCCTGGCATGATGTGGTCCAGAGGGTCACAAAGAGTCAGACACAACTGAGCGACTGAACAACAACAACTTAAAAAGAACATTATCTGTTTTTTTTTATTTTAAAATTATACATTTTATTTTTTATTTCACTGTATCTTCATTGCTGTGCACAGGCTTTCTCTAGCTGCAGTGAGCAGAGGCTACTTTTCCTTGTAGTGCAAAGTCTTCTCATCATGTTGGCTTCTCTTATTGCAGAGCACACAGCTTCAGTAGTTATGAAACACAGGCTCAGCAGTTGCAGCTCACAGGCTCTAGAGTATGGGTTCAGTTGCTCTGCAGCATGTCAAATCTTCCCAGACGAGGGATGAAACTCCTATCTCCTGCATTGGCAGGTGGATTTTTGCCCACTATACCATCAGGGAAGTGCTATCTGTTATTTTTGGATAGGGCATTCTATAAATGCCAATTAGATTCCAAACAGTCAATGATGTTTATTCCTCTGCATCCTTCCTGATTTTCTGTCTACTAGTTTTATCAACTACTAAGGAAATAGTGAAGTCTCCAACCATAACTGTGGATTTTTCTATTTTACTTTTTATTTCTGTCAGTTTTTACTTCACATATTTTAAAGCTTTGTTGTTAGGTGGATCCAGTATGTGAAAGTACACAGAAGGGGATAATTTCACAGGGTTCTCAGGGACCAGGAGTCATGGCTACAGTAGTACTGATCTCGAACAACCAAAGGTTCCTTGAGAAAGAAAAACCGAGCTGGAGGAATCAGGCTCTCTGACTTCAGACTATACTATAAAACTGCAGTCATCAAAACAGTATAGTATTGGCACAAAAACAGATACACAGATCAATGGAAAAGCAGAGAAAGCCCAGAAATAAAGTCATACACCTATGGTCAAATAAACTACAACAATAGAGGTAAGAATATACAATAGAGAAAACACAGTCTTTTCAGTAAGTGGTTCTGGGTAAACTGGACAGTTTACATGTAAAAGAGTAAAATCAAAACATTGTCTAACACTATACACAAAAATAAACTCAAAGGGAATTAAAGACATAATGCCAAGTACTATAAAGCCCTTAGAGGAAAACATATGCAGAACACTCTCTGACATAAATCACAGCAAGATATTTCTTGATCCACCTCCTAGAGTAACGAAAATAAAAAGGAAAATAAACAAATGAGACCTAATTAAACTTAAAAAATTTTGCACAGCAAAG